>BGZK01001745.1:0-111411 GCA_005406025.1 Eumeta japonica
ATTCCATGAGATGTCCGTGGCGACAATGAAATAGCATCTGCTTTGCTCAAATGGCTTTCAAGTAGTGCACAAGATACTGAAGAATTAATCATATGATCAAATAACTGTTAAGGTCAAAATTAAAACATTAATCTAATCATGACATTTTATTAGATTTTTTCAAAGTATCCCCAAATAAAAATCGTTAGCCGAAAAATTCCGCTTAAAGGACATACCTATATAGAAGCAGATACTATTCATGGTTTAATTGAAGAAAAAAGAAAACATTCATGGAAGTTCTGACATATTGGAATTTGCAGCAATTAATTAGACTACTCCAACAAGAATACAGTTTACAATTTGGAATTGGATAATTTTTTAAATTTCAAATATGTTGCATAACATGCACAGTCCCCTTTTTACCTAGGAATGTAGATTTGAACAAAGAACCTGTCCAAATGCAATTCATTGACAAGTAAGACAGGGGGAGATATAAAAGTTGTATTTTAAAACAAGGTTTGATGCTGATTTTAGGATTGTGGATCATAGGGTTGTTAGAAAAAGTGATAGTTTAGAAAAAATGATGTTGAGTTACCTAGTAATTTAAATGTAATTTCTGAGATTGGCAAAGCAATTTCTATTAAAATTACAATGATTTAATTGCACTTTTACCTTTCTTACCAACATATTGTCAGGAGTTTTATAATAATTATTGTAAACATTTATTTAATTTAGTATTCAACATTGATTATCTATGTAGTAAAAGGGATTTTTATTTTATTTTTATAAAACAATGAGTGTAATACTAATATAAAACATTTATGAATATATTTTGCTAGAATTATGAGTATTACCCCTATTAATGTATACAATAAAACTAGACTTGGTGTTCATCAAAAAAGATAATTTTGCAGAAAAAATATTATGATTTGAATTACATAACAGTAGTAAGTCCATTAAAACATAATAATAATAAGTAATATAAATTAATTTTCTCGCAATTTGTAAATTTTCAGAACAACATAAATTTACTTTACAAAACTAAAATAATTTATTGAAGTATAAAAATATTGCAATAATTGCATTTGGTAAATTCCTATTTCCTGATTTCTACAATGTTAAATTTGAGTCTCTTATACTTCTGAGGTGAATGTCTTGCAATAGAATGGATAAAAAGATATTTATAACAAAAGTTTTATTGCCAATGCCCACTTTAAAACTGTATTTAAAATGTTATTCTAACATTTTGGATGAGGTGCACTTATAAATGATACAGGAATTCTCTCAGGCATCATAGATAATTTTATAGTTATATTTAAATTTTTGTATTTATTTATCTGTATCTATTTTTCACATAAATATACTGTTTATATGTATTTTTTATTGATATTAATATGTCTAGCTATTGATTTTCATTTATGCTTGTAGAACGGGAAGACTTTTGTAATAAAAAATCAAGCAGATTTTGCAAGAGATTTATTGCCATTATATTACAAGCATAATAACATGGCAAGTTTTATTAGACAGTTGAATATGTACGGTTTTCACAAAATAACATCAGTAGAAAATGGTGGTTTGCGTTATGATAAAGATGAAATTGAATTTTCGCATCCATGTTTCATGAAAGGTAATGCCTATTTGCTTGAACATATAAAAAGGAAAATAGCCAACCCAAAAGCCGTTATCACTAGTAGCGACAGTGGTGAAAAATTACTTTTTAAGCCAGAGGTCATGAGTAAAGTTTTAGCTGATGTAAAGCAGATGAAAGGTAAACAGGAGAGTTTAGATGCTAAATTCAGTGCAATGAAACAAGAAAATGAAGCTTTATGGAGGGAAGTGGCAATTCTAAGGCAGAAGCATATAAAGCAACAACAGATAGTAAATAATGTAAGTCTGAATATATGTATAATAAAAGATTATATTTATTTAAACAGTTCGTCATGTTTGATGAAATTTTATTTTTAGCTCATACAATTTCTCATGTCTTTGGTACAACCATCTCGATCTGGCAATCCTAACCCTAATGGTGTGGGAGTAAAGAGGCCATATCAGCTAATGATTAATAGTGCTGCTCATAATTCAAGTAATGAACAAACATATTCACATATTAAAAACTTGAAGTTAGATAAAGATGCAGGAGCGGGTGATGATCTAAATGATGATAATCTGGTAAGTTTTAAATTAAACATTTTCTAGTGTGTTTTAAGTATAGTATTTGAAAACTTTCAATTCTGAATATCAAATATTAACTTAGATATTTATTTATGTTATAAATTTTAGGAGGATGGTCCAACTATTCATGAATTAGCTCATGATGATAATTTACAAAGTGAATTGAGTCCAGACCATATGAACAGTTCTGAATTTGTGACAGTTCAAATGAGTACTTCACCCTATGGAAATGCATCTTCAGCACATAGTCCTATTAATGTTGGATCTCAGGTATACCATGTTACGTTGGATGATGGAGATGAGTTAGAGACAGGTGAGAAAATAATGAAATTACTATATTTATATAAAAATGTCTTGGGCTGTTCATATTACTGTGTATATTAATGTGATCAGACAGTCCATAGTCCAAGTATAAAATAAAATACAGGTGCCGGAAAATGTATATTAGTAATTGTATTTTTTACTAGATTAAAATGTTATTGTTGTAAAGTAACAAATTTACTCTGCTTTATTTCAGTAATTTTTATATTTGACTTAGAATTAATTTTGTTAATAAACTCAATGTTATAAATACATTGGATATAATTGCTTTTAGATCATATGGGAGAATCCAATGTTACTAATCAAAAAATAGGTACGAGACCTCGGAAAAATACTCTAGAGACCAAGCCACGAGTGATATCTCAAACAGTGAGATTGGGGAATCCCAACTTTAATGAAGTTACAAAAAAAAATGTAGCAGTGCCGAGCACATCGAAAACAAAGATAAAAGTTAATCGTCCCACACAAAATGTTACATCCAAAAATTTATTATCCCCAAGTAATTTTAATGTCATAACACCATCAGCAGACTTTAAGCTTCCAGCTGAGATATTTGCCAGTGACGATTCTGTAAGCGATGCCGGTGCAGTTGTGGCAGACGATGCCGTTGCACAGATACTCGAGACCACTACTTCTTCAATGCCCACATTAGCAGTAGACCCTTCTCTGTTCTCAAATTCTAAGGATAAAATGCTTGGAGGGATAAATATCAAAGTGGAGAGATTGAATGAACCAACGCCTGCATCACAAAATAGAAAGACCAAAAGTAAATATAAGGATGACCAATCCACATTAAATTTACAAGACATTAAAACTGAACTCCAGGACGATTTGGATTGGAACATGTCACTAGCCACTGTCAACAATTACAGTGATGTGAACAAATTTCAAACGATGTAAGTGAAAATATATTCTGATTTTCTATACATTATAGCAAACTTATCATGTATGTTGTCTGTTTTAAAATTTATAATATATTAGGAATATCCAGTGTAAGGTTTTTTTTTTTTACTAATAAATTATCATTTAAATGAAACCTTGTACATCATGTAATATAAATGCTAAGATTTTAACACAATTTAATGTCCAGGAATAGGGAAGATTACTACAGCAAGAATTATGATGGTTTACCTTCTCATCTTGGAACAAATATGCCCAAGTATGTGTTTACAGTTTGGCAGATAATAGAATTCAAGTATTATGGCCTACTATAAATATTTATTGAAGTATGTCTTTTAAAATAGGAAAAGGTGTGAAAAATTTAGTTATGGTATAAAAAAAATATATACACCTAAAAAAGATAATATGAATTTACATTTTGTTTTTACTGAATGACTTTCTGTCACAACTTGAACACTTTGATAAGTATGTATAATAGACCGAATCTATTTCATTAACTATGAATTGTTCAAATGATTGGAAAGCTTTTATAACTTTACTGTGATTGCTATTTGTTAAATCTGTTTTGTATTTTATACGCTTTCCTAATTTTCTATATAAATCTTGCAATTTCTAGTTTAATGATTTATTTTCTTCACGTAACACTATCCTTATATTTCATTTAATTTTTTTATAAATATTAACATTACTGATACATGCTACATGTTACAGCACTAAATGAACTTTCTTTTTTAGGAATGATATTGACGATCACCTTGATACTATGCAGACTGATTTAGAATCTTTAAGAGAATTACTCCGCAGCGACACTTATGCACTTGATGCTAACACACTATTAGGGGTACGTATAGTTTAATCTCTTTCGTTAAGGTATTCAGCAAGAAACATATCATAATTTTATGGTAATAAATATGCAAGTTGGCATATTAATTGGTCATGCTTCGCAGTTATGATGATTCTTGGCCATCCTCATATTATATGAAAAATAAAATGCCTAAATGTTAAATAAATTTCCAATGCATGATAATTGTGAAAATTTAGATCAATTTAAGTACATTTGTATACAGTACAACATGTATCAAAATTATAGAATGACATAACGATCTTTTGACAATTTGTTAAAGATCGAAAGAAGCAACTGCGGGCAACAAAAGCCCTCACTGTTCAGACACACCCAGGTAAATTTATTTTGTTTATAATATTTGTCTGTTTCAAATTTAAATATGTATAATATTTTTAATAACTAATATTGTTGATAGTAATTTTGTTTGTAGTATTTAAACAATTAAAAAGATGCTGACTGTGTTAGCTTTATACATGAAAATTTTCATTCATAACAAATGTTTTAATAACAGTGATGTGCTTAGTAAATATAACTTTTCTAGTCTTCAAGTTTATTAGGGTTAAAAATAAAAAAAAATTCAAATTTTATTCATAAACTGAAATGTCAAATGCAGGTAATTTAATAGAAAGAACTACTTATTTATTGCGTATTTTTTTTTTTATTTTTCTGTACACACATTGATTGAAGGACATAAATATGTTAAAAGATAAAGAGACAGCCATATTGTTATGGAATCTTATTAAAAAGACGTTAAATAAAATTTAATGCTTTTATCATTCTATTTTCCATAGCAAAATCTGGTCATCTGTATAGTCTTATTTTCCTTTTCCAAGAGTAAATTGTAAATTCCTCAATTAGAAATGTCATGTTATAATTTTAATCTACTTTCTCGATAATATAGAAACACATCACATATTTACATATTTTGTAAATAATAAAATTCGCTGAATCATCATAAATCTGAAGCAATTTGAAGGTGATTAACATTATTTTTGTGACTTAATAAGGATTTACTTGAATGTTTTAACATTGAACTTTCAGTAAAAATATTTAACATGTTTTCCTCTTTATCACTTAAATTTAAAAAAAAAAATATTGACGACTATATAATAACTAATAAAATTGAAAAATAATGTATTTTTTTTTATGTGCATTTTTGCACTGCATATATGGAGGGCATAGACATAACACCTTGTTACATAAAATGTGTAAACCAACTAAGTTCGTATTATATGCATATTGCATTATATGGGAATCTAATAATATAGAAACTGTCTATCTGTCCAGGGAGATTGTCTTCTACATAAATTTACATTTGAAAATGTACATATATTTGTTGTGAAAATGACACGTTTTATTTTACTAGAAAAGCCGCAGTAGGACATGACCATTGGAATTCGGAAATTTCCGAAATGTTCCGATAAAAATATTAAGTGTCGAACGCAAGGTTATGTTTTCAATTACGTAGGAAATAGATCGCCGGTCCGTGTCGTGCGCTCGTGTGTATAAAACATCGCGGCCGTGTGCGCCGAGGGGAAAAAAACGGTCACGCACACAGACGCGCCCCGCGACGATGTAAACATTCGGCCGGCGCGGTTGGCGGGCCTGCGCGCCGGCGGGTCACGTTGCCGACAACGTGCTGGCTCGCGTGCGCCGCCTCGCGTGCGCCGCGGAGGCTCCCCCGCCCGCCCTCCCCCCTTTCCTCCCGATACGCGTAACGATTGGAGACGTTTACCGACGTAACGTGCACGCTCACCGACGAGCCTCTTATAAAACCAAACGAGCCCCGTCACCGCCGGTCGAGATTTATGTGTCGTATTGTATGAATCGAATAGGCGATGTTTGATCGCCGACGACCTTATAGAGTTATTGAACGATGTAAATGAGAACGATTACAGATATTCTCTGAAACTAGATAGAATTATTTAAAGGTAAAAGGTATTTGATATACAGCGTAGTTAGTACAAGTATGTTGTATGATTCAACGACGCGTAGGCAGATATTATGAGTTGAATTTTTACGGCTGGATTTCATCGAAGCAAATTTTTTTTATTGATGCAAAGAAATTATGGTGTTTGTTCATTTATTTAATATATTTTGCAATCTATTAAAAATGATAGTGCCCTTTTCAAGGAGGAAAGAAAAGCTTAATTGGGAACAGAAAATTCCTACTTTCGCGTCCATAAGTATAATGTCGCTAGTTTTAACTAATTGTCAATAAACTTCATTATCAACTTTGTAGTTTTTATGATTTATAATATATTGGAGGCTTAAAATGCAGTAGCTTTAATACATAGAAATAAATATATAAAATCTGTTAAATTGAGAAACAATCATTTGTTTAATATTTTCTTGTTTAGGCAAATACGTCTAAAGCCAAACTTTCATATTCGAGATGACCCCAGTGACAAGATGATAAAAAATATTTTCTAAATAATTCGTCACTATACCCCAATTTCAATTGATACAAACTCTATATTTATTTATTACAAAATAACGTTCGTCTTGTGATTCGTCGGCATGGACATAAAATAAATTTCATCGTTTATAACGATTCTATTCCAGTCCCATTTGCGATATTTTCGGTTTCGGTCTTCTCCCAATTCTGTTCTCAGTCTTTTGTCGGTTTTGATCCATGTTTCGCTTTTGTTTCCAATTCCGATGCCATTTCGGCTCAGGATTCTAGACGAAGCGGAACTAGTCTTATTCTTCTATGTTCAGTATGATCTCAGGTGTACTCTCTGTTTTGCTTTCCAAATATTTCTCCATATAAAATACTACACTTCGTTATACCTTTCTAAGGATTAAAATAAAATACTTTATTAAATCAGTGAATAAACATTTATATGTATATTTCTACGTTAAATGTTTTTATTAGAAAACAAAATGCACAAATTTCTTGTGCATGTTTACGATTTACTTTTGTGTTTCTTTTTAGAGATTACGAGCATTGTCTCGTGTGATTCAGTTGAGATGACGTTACGGCAATAAAGACAAATTCTACATTGTTTATCGGTTGTGTTTTGTATTTACAATCAAAATTTATGAAAACTAACAGCGCATAGGCACATTAAGCGCATGGAATATGAAAGTTATGGGTTTGTTATTTCCTTCGTCGAGAGGTACTCGATCGATAACGCGAAAGGCTTGCGAAATCGGTATTATTAAATGAAAAATATATATTTGGTATATATATCTTAGATTATGTATAAAAAATAGAAACTTCTAAGAGATCGGACCTATTTTGTCCTTTAATTCTTTTCTTGATGACGTTGACGTGACGTCAAAATTAGACAAGCAATAAAGGGCTTTCAATAAATCTATACAAACACACACATATATATGTTCATGCGGGCGAAGATGCGGGTGGAAAGCTACTTCTTAGTATAAAATGTTAAAAAAATGTAATTTTAATATTTCTCAAGTAATTTCCCCCTTATTAAAATCCATTTTTAGATGTGTTAATTTTCTTAAATCCGTATAAAAGTAGTTTTCATTTTGTTTGTTAAAATGTTCGGTCTGGGTCGCCTTCGGTGTTTCACCGTCACCATATCGATTCTCTCGGAGATCTTTTTCAAGTCCGATAATAGGAAAATATTCACATCGTAATATCTTACGTTATACCGATGTCGTTGTTGTCTTTTGGCGAAGCAATTTAGCTGTTAGTCAAAGTGAATAATGATACATGTAAATCGTATATTGTTGTGTCGATCTTCAAATTTCTACATCAATCGTTTCTGGTAAAAAATGCCTGTTACAGATTGACATTAGTGGCATGCGGTGAAATTTTTCTCAACGTCAGCCGATTGACATAAAGGTACCTACTAGGTAATGCCACATGTCCCTAATTCCAAATGCTGTCCGTGTTGATGTAGATCGGGTATGGGCAACCTTTGACATTTTGTGGGCCAAACTTTAGTGTGCAAATACGTTCGCGGACCGGTTTCAACAGTAGGCGCATTTTAAAGTAGTGTTCAGGATTGGCCTGAACGATAACGTTTAAATGAAATGTGAATTCTATAATTAGGCAAAAAGATTAGTCACGAAAACGAAAAAAAAACTACCGACAACAACAATAAACTTGAGAATAAATGAAACTAAATATTGTATAGAATTTATTATACAACAAATTGAAATACATATAACGTAATGAATCTCATTATTTATATAAAATACATATTTATTTTTACGTAAACAGCTGAGCGACCGTCAACATTATGTCGTCGCTACATCTCGGCCAATCACAACAAAAAGGGAATCTAACTCGCGAAATCTAGGTTTTTCATCTGTGATTTAATACTTCAAATGTACTATAGGTGAAATACGCACGCGCATTTATCACTGCTTTCATGACGTATCACGCGCATCCGATACGAGTTCACCCTATCACAGCCAGTGGCACACTAATTTACGAAGATCAAATTATGCTGCGTTATCACTTACATTTAGTGAAACCGTTCAAAGACTGTATGTGGACATCCTATATTTAAGCGGATGCCTATATTCATACATGGCGGAAGATAAATTTTACTTGTATTTTGATTTCGATTTTTGAAAATTTTGTTTTGCGATTATAAAGCAATAATTTGATTTATCTAAAAAACGTTTACGTTGCGTGGCGCATGTAATTTTTATCAGCATTAGTGATAAATATAGTCCAAAAATTCTTTTTGTTCTAAATATTGCAAATATGAAACGTCCTTGGAAGTCAAATTAGTCAAGGAAGTCAAACTCAATTATTAGAGAAAAAAATAACATGACAAATTTAAACAAAACGGCTTAATTATTCGACAAAATGTAATATTCGATTTTTGATTTACATTATTACAGGCCATGTAATATTGCCAACCGCAAACTCTGTTTTATATGTTATTAAGTTCAATCACTTGACGATAAAGAAGCTTAAGATTTATAAATAATAAGGCAATTTCTGACTATAAGTAGTAAGGACAGTAACAATTTTTTTTTTAAACAGTTAAAAAAAACATTGTGGTTTTATGAAACCACGATGCGAGTGAAACAACAACACTTACATCAGTATACTGATTAAAACACACAAATACCGCGGAGTTGTTGCACGAATGAGTGAGAATATATATGTTACACGGTCAGCTGATGCGAGCCATGGGCGCCGCCATATTGACCGCGGCTGCTCTGTCGAGCGGCTTTTACTTTACCCCTACTCCGCGGCCGGATGTAATGCGACATGCGGATAGGTGGACGAAAAAATTTGAGGAGATGAAAAAAAGTTTCATTTTAAAAGAATGTATATTACTGTGGATATATATTAATGGGCGACAACACAACTATTTTCAGGGGGTGCATTTGAATAATAGACATTTTATTTCTATATCTTTTTCGATGTATTTTCTTCCCGCATAGCCAAAACCAGGGGGTTTATTACGTACATTATGCTTCTTTGTGTTTTAAATTCATTTTCAGAGTATCCTTTATTATTCGGCATATAATGAGAATTATATTTTAATGTATAAATAAAATATTATGATCTCTGTGGCTCATAGCGATAACGATATTAACAACTTTTCAGATTTGGCTTATTATGATTACGTAACATCAATCGGTTATAACAGTTTATTAAAAGGAATCCAATTGACAAAAATTCATTTTTTGAGAAATTCGCTACCGTATGAAAATCAAATATTTTTTAAAATATCCGCCCTGTCTTCTTAAATCAAAACGGGTATCATTCAAACGATTAGCAAGATATCTATTTTTGTGAGCAGTAAAATGTATTTGGTCAACTAAAATTGCTAGTTGGACAACAGTTTATTATCGGTATCGAAGACTATGAGTATCGTTCGGTATCAGTATCGATGACTATGAGTATCGTTCAGTATCGGTATCGATTGCCATGAGTATCTTTCAGTATCAGTATTGATGAGAGATCAATCGGATACGGTCGCTGTCCCGGTCCGTATTCGATTCGTATTGGGCAACTAATCGTATGGTTTTTTCATTAACGTCACTAATATTACCTACCCATGGCAACCGAAAAATAATAAAAAAAACATACAAGTCGCTTACAAACACTTTAAACATAATAATTCGACTGCAACTAATCGCCGAATGACAAAACACGCGTGAGGTTGGCCGTTAGTGTCACGTGACTGCTTATTGCGCTACGACGTCTTTAACGGAAACTGCCGACATCTTCCACACATACAATACGATTATTTTATGTATGGAGCATGTTTTCTGTGCTGACCGATTGAGGAATTCTGCTGACCAAGTAATCATTTTGCAGCGCCACGTAATATTGCAAACTGACTGCACATCGGGTTGATGTGTTGGCAATATTAAGATTGTACGCGGAACAAGGATTGCCGCCTGATTTTTAGCTAATGCAAGCAAATTGTTATATGCTGTCCAAACGATTCGCCAACAGATATTTTTACTAACCAAATTTCATATTGGCAAACCGTTTAATTAGATAGTTTTCGCCCGAGGTTCCGTCTGCGTACTCGTTAAAATGAAGTCTCCCATCTTTTGTACTTACTAATCACATTGTGACCTGGTTCCGATCTCGGTTAGTCTCAATTCCTGCTCCTCCCTCTCTCGTACCGAACCTGATCCCTCTCTCGCATCCCATTGCGGTCTCGACCTAAATCCTTTTATTGATCCCGCTTTCAATCCCTTTAAATTTCTATTAAATTATGATAATTTGATAGAAATTGAATCGAGATTTGATAGAAATCAAATTATAAGATAATGTTGAACACATACTATTGTATTTAAAACACATATATTACTTTTAAATATTTTTTTATCAAAAGATATCGCCTCCGCTCTTGATCTTGATCCGGATTTCGGTCCTGCTCGCTATTCTAAACATGGTGTTGCCTCTTTTGGACATTGTTGTTACTAATACCGATCGGTGAAAAATATAAAAAAAACTCGTTCTGTATTTATACGAGCTAAGTCACGGGCACAAGCTAGGAGACTACGTATTGCTGTACTAAAATAAGAATAATGTAAATCGTAACAGTAGTTCTCGAGCTATAAGCACAGACGGACAGACAAACAGATGTTTTTAAATATCTAAGGATGTGTTTTCAATTTCTCAATAGAAATCGTAAGGTAGTAAGTGATACATATCTTGAAATGTTTATAAGATCCCAGAAGGTTTGATTACAATGAACGAACAAAGAAAGGACCCTTAACTAACATTGAGGGGTTAGGGCCTTAAATCCTCCATACTGCGGCCAATTCTGTAAACTTTAAATCATTCAGTCGGTATCGTTATGACATCAAAATTATGTAAATCGATGGCGCGCGGCGGGAAAATCTCGCACTGATGTAATTTTGACGGCATAACAATATCGATTGAATGCTTTTTCAAGTTTACAGAATCGGCTCGCTGCTCCGCTGCGGGTCGGGAGTCGCTGAGGCCGCCATTGTAAATGTGGCGACAGCCTCCGACGCCGACGGCTTAACGTGCCCTCTCTCAGTTACGGAGTGAGGAGTTTCATTTCCCTTGATTTACAAACCCATCGATTATTTTGCCTTTGGTCAAAATCGAACCCAGTATCTTTTGGTTCGAAAGCTACGCTCTCAAATGCTCGGCCACCGTCAGGCCATCCTAAATAAAGATTAAACGAGGGTACATGTCGGCAGGCTGATGATGAAAACCTGACACATCAACTTGGCCAAGATGTGGAATAATCCCTGTATTATTAAAAATCTCATTTTCGGTTGGATCTTTTATATTTCGACTGATAAAAACTGATTTTAGAAAAATTTTGATTATGTGTCTGGCCATTTGTGGGTTGAATTCATATTTTTAACGCATGTTCGATTAGTGTGAACACTTTTTACGCCTTAAGTATTATAATATTTGTTGAATATATCTATCATTAATACAACTAATTACAATTGTTTTATATTTCAGCTTTTCGGATCAGACGATCCTTTATATGGTTTATCTTTTAACCCGGTTGAGGAAAGAAGTAAAAATTCTAACAGTGGTGAGTAGCAATTAATTATTGAATGAACGGTGAGTAGTATTATGAACAAAATCCCTAATGCTTTAATTGAAGGATGTGCATTCATTAGGTAAAACAATATTATTGAATCCCTTATTACATGGTGCAAGTAATATAATAATTTCTTATCTTATTATGTATATGTATGTAGTGAATATAAATTAGTACATTTGTGCAGATGCATATTACTTATTAGATGCAGTTAAATGAAGTAGCGAAATTATAAAAATTATGAAGAGTTGTGTTTTTATGAAAAATTTTAATGTTTATGTTCCTAGTGCTATCATTTTATGTGAAAATTTTATTTTGTTAATTTTTTTAATTTGTCATTTTATTTCTGTACTCGGATGGTGTCAACAGAACATTACAACTAAGCTTCCGGTGTTCGTCTGTCCATCTGTCTGTCAGCCGGCAGCAGTTGAAATTTTCGCAGTGTCTATTTCTATTGCCTCTGCAACAGCAAATAATAAAGATTAAATTAAATTAAAAATTAAAGGTAGCTCCCATACAAAAAATATGTTATTTTTGGCGTTTTATGGTCTATTTTAATACTTGCAACAGAAAAACGCTTGTAATGTTCACACAACGTGTATTACTATAGTCGCTGTAATAAGAAATAATAAAAATGGAATTAAATTAAAAATAAAAGGTGACCTCCGTACATGAAACTTAGTTTTTTCGACTCTGATTATTCCATTTTAATAATGGTATAGGTAAACTATTGAAATATTCTCACAGTGTGTATTACTTATTTACTGTAATGCTGTAAAAGCAAATAATAAAAATAAAATAGTGTTATAAATTAAAAGAGTTCCCCATACAAGAAATATGTTTTTTTTTTAATGTTTTTTTTGTCAATATAAAATTTATTCTTGTTTTTTATTAACTATTTTTAAAAAGTATGCAGAGTCCAATATTGTACAGTTCTACGGGTCCTTTTGTGTACGAGTCTGACTCGCACTTGGTCGGTTTTTACTTTTCTGAGTACATTTTATAAGTTGGTATCCTAGCACGTCGTCGGCGTGATTAATACGAATACACATACCAAATTATAGTTTTCTATTATTAAGAGTCTCTGACTTAAACCGCTTACAGACGGACAGACAAACGGACGGACGGACATGGGAAAAATATTAGGACTCCTTGTAAGCTACAATGATACCCTAAAAATATGTATCTGCGTTACGTAACACCGGGTCGCATCGGCCCTCCCTCCATGTAACAGCACATACCGTGACAGTACACCCCTCTGCCCATGTAGAGTTAGCTAGCTGGTTTGTGATGTCCCTTTTCCTAGAGAAATGCCTTGCAATTATAAGGATTTTCTTTAAAAAGCGTAAGCAACTCGATCATCGTTTAATGGTATATTTGTTTATCAGCTATTATTCAATAGCTATTTGTTTGACATGAATATTGAGATAAAGTAAGTGGCACATTATTATCATTCTGTTTTATTAAAGAAGCTCTAATGCTATTTCGATAGGTACAATCGGAAATGGATTTAAAGTTGTTATTGTTCAATGATAATTTTTGGTTATACATGAGCTATTTTATTAGACAACATGTAATAAATGTGATAGTTGAAAAAATTAGCAGCTAATAATTGTAATTTACAATAGAAAATAAGAACATTTAATTAAGGTTTCAATTTGTTCAAACTAAAGTACTTTAAAATGTCTAAATTATGAAGAAATTTTAAATCTTAAAATGAATGGAAGGGTTTATACTATGCTCCCTAAATGGTATGTAATTGCTTAATTGTTTATTTTAATGTGTTATATTTTGTGTATAGTAATGAAATAGTGCAAAGAAATTTCAGCTTTTCATTTTTAATTTGCACATTAACTATATGATTGAACAATAAGCTCTAGATTTCTAAAAAAACACAATCAAATAGGTATATATTTGGGTTGCAGAGGTTAATGTTTACAGGACAGAATTTACATAATATCTAAGTCAACTGTACCTATTGTTGAATTTTACTGATTTGTAAAATGTTTCCAATACCATTTGTTAACAATAACAGTATTAATGTGTTTCCTAATTATTATCTTTATATTATGAAATAAACTAGTAGAGTAAATTATAAATGCACAATATTCACTTTAATAGATAAAATATATAGCTTGCACCATGTTTATTGAATTAAATGTGTAAATAAGCCAAAACCACAGTAGGCTATGATAATATTAGTAACAAAATAAATTGTTATTTTGTTACTAACTGATTATATAATATCATGTGATTATATAATTTAGGTAAACATTTTCTATTATATTTTGTACTCTAGCCCGGTTGTGGTGATGCGTGGATGTGTAAATGTGAATTTTAGTAAAGTTATCATCATGTTTATATTAATTGTAGATTCAACAAAACAGTTTCCGATGCTTGATTTTGATTGGCTGATAAATAACAGCGAGGCGTCCACACAATAATTTGCGATTCAAGATCATTATCATCAAACTGATGGCATGAAGTGGACGGTGGCTACAGGGGGATAGTTGTGTTTTTGTACAGGGGACAGTGCCTGATAGGTTAAACTGTGTATAATGGATAATTTTTAAGCTTATTATTACGTACTTGTGCCTACAGATACAAAAATGCTATCAGCACTATAGAGTTGTTGTGTAATAGAATATTAATTACTTCGCCTATGATAGGCACATTAGATCTATGTGAGGAGTTTTGGATGAAACTTGTTCTTTAAAAATCATGTATATTTAAGTTATCACAAAAGTAATTGTGTGAAATATTAGTTTCTGTAGAAGAAAAAAAAAAAAATAGAAGGAAGGTTTATTTTAATCATTGAAATAATTTTTAGTCTTATGGTTTCATTAGTAGTGCCTCGTGAATTAAAAAAAAAATATATTAATGAATTCACGATCAGCTTTTTGACATTGAGACGTCGATCGGGTCCTTGTGCATGTACTGTGTGGTCTGTAATTATTCACGTTATTTTGAAATTTGAAGCGAAGAAGCAGAAAGGTGATATGTCGGATGGACGCGTGGACCGCGCGGGCTCGCGGGGGCCGGTCACCGCCAACGATGGTAGTAAATATTCACTAGATAAGTCTGTAGAATACCTGTCAACATACTTATGGACGAGACTTGTTGCAGAGCGCTAAATTTGGCGTGATTAAAGATTATAGATACTAAGACATAGTGATAATATATTGTGGGTGTGATGTTTAAATCCTTCGCTGTATTTCCTCATGACCCACAATCCAAACTTAATATTCACCAATGCAATATTTTCACATTATAATATTTTTTTTTTTGACAGATGTATATGCACAAGCGCAATGGAATATGTCTCGTATTGAATTTTGTGATCAGATGTCTTTTTCGCATTTAATATTATTTTTTTTGTGTTTAAAATATTTATTTGTGTGATAAATGAATTTAGTTCTTGTCATAATAATTAATTTCTTGCTGCTATTTAAGCGGCACAGCTCTTATTTATGTTGATGCAGAGTATTAGATGTATTATAAATTGTGATAATCTAGCTTTATAAAGTTAACAGCAGGCTTAATGTTTGCCTTGTATTTGAAAAATAATGTATTCTTACAATCATGACAAAATTACTTTCTAGACTGGACGGCTACCTTTGTTTAGTATGGATGATATCTTAGTTACATATTTAGAATAGATGATTTTCGTGTATTTTAATATGACCATTAATAAATAGTTTTCGAATTGCACATAGTCGTTATTATAACTAGTGTCGGTGTGCGATAGAATTTCGCTAGGCATGTTAATGTTGTGAAGATAAAGAATTTTGCCTTAGGACAATCATATGTATATATGTGTATACCATCCAAATGTTACATATATTGACGAATTCTTTGTATTGCGAAATTTCAGCAGACCCGACGAATCAGCTAATATCATACACAGGGAATATTCCAGACTTCGAAGATATTGCTATGCCAGATTTGGACGGGGAGGACTCGCAAGAGGTGACGCTATCGCCTCTCCTGTCGGAGTCCACGCTCAACACTCCTCAAGCAATTATGAAAGCGCCGAATTATAGTAGCAAGCCTTGAGATCAGCGATGTATAGGGCTGCGTCACGGAAAACAACCCGGTCCATCCTCTCAGGGGAAAAGTCGCAGAAAGATGCGTAGACGACGCAAAAAGAGATGAAGGGTGTGTAAAGATGAAAAACTGGTTAAAACTATCGAAGTCGTCGACGCTATAAATTGTGCAGGTGTAATCAAATGTTTATGAAAATTGACGGTTACCTATATCATTTGTTGCTGTAATTTTTTATTTTGTAAATAATATTTTACTAATATTGTAAAGGAAAGTGTACATGAGCTATGAAATTATCTAGGCACAAGAATATTGTTATGTTTTTATATTTTAAGGTTCAGTTGCTAAGGTTAAAGTTAACAAGTTTTCGGATCTATTAGTTTTGTTGTAAATTAGCTACGCACATTTGTGTGATTATGAATGCAGATAACAAATTTTGCTGATTTATTTTGTAAAATCATGCAACTGTAAGAAGATAGAGATGTCAAAATTATAGTTGTATAGTTTAACTAAAGCTATTTCTTTTAGTTTGCTATACAAAAGAAAGACTTATTTGGGAAATTTATGTCTATTTAAATTTTTAATTATTCTTATCATTGATATTTACATTAAATGAAAAATAGTTGACAAATACCAGTAATTATACAGCAGGTGCAAGGAGAGAACAATATTTTGTAAATGTTTACTGCGGATAGCAAGACAAGTGTGATAAAGTAAGATTTAAATGCCATGTGATAAAGTACATTTGTATTTGAAATATACAGATACTAAATAATACAATCATGCTTATCATAACAAAATTAATATATTTATAATATTCCTTGCTATTGAATTAATTCGAGGAACTCACTTTGATTGTCATTGTTGAGTTGATTTTTAAAGATGAAAACAAATAAATTTTGTAGCTGTAAAGATTACTATAGTATCATTCATCATGTTAAGTAGGTTTTTTGTGGTTATGCTCTCCCATCTGAAAAATCGGACAATATCTATTGATTTTTGTGTGCCGTGGCACACTAACTATCCCAGTTTCAACACTATTCTATATTATGTTTTATGTTTCCAAAAAATTCTATATTTTTAAAAAGGAATTATTTTAACTTTTTATCAGATAAATCTTATTTTTCAAAATTTTACTAATAACAATTAAATAATTTCTTTTGCTTTGAGATAAATTAATTAAAATTATTTGATTTTTCGTTTAGAAATGTTGAATAATTTTCTATGCAATGAAATAAAAAAAATCTTTAACATACTTATCCATTTTTTATTTCTAAATGTAATAATGAAAATGGTATTTTTCTAAAAAAGTATGTTCAAATTTATGTAGGAAATCCTTAATTTATTTTTACTTTCTGTACAACAAAATCAGAAATATTTGTATATAATGCTTTACCAGTTTCAAAATGGTCACGAAATCGTAAATTTTGCTTATGTCTGCAAAAACTCTAAGAGGCTCGCAGATAGAAAGTTTATGGAATATATCTACCTTTTCAAGTGTAGTCTAGTGCACTAGTCTGGATGTAAAAACTAGTGCACTAGTCTCTATTGCCCAATATTTACACTTTACCACAGATAAAAACGTCAACTATTACAAAAAAAAAAAAAAATACAAAAGTAACAATTTTCATTAAAAAAATAAATAAAAACTAAGTATCAAGAAAGTGAAAACCAGAATGTAAAGTTTGTTATTATCTAATATTTTGTATTGTCTTTAGTGTCAGATTACGTTTTCATTGCACAAATGTTTGGTTTAGAAGTAGCATTTTTCATTGGCTTACCCTTTTATCACTGATATCGGGGCATTAGAAATATCTACAGAGTGGCCTATTGTTTGTGCCTTGTATGTTTCATGTAGACTTCCCACTGAATAGTCCTGATAAATCAAAGATGAGTTTGTAATGGCACTTATTACATATGTATGCGCACTCGCCTATTGTCAGTTATACTTTTATAGATCAACGAAAAAACGCTCCTAATTCTTAGGCGAAAAGAATCCTCGGTTTTGATCTTTGTAACCAAATAAAACGTATTGTTTGTGTTTTGCAGTGAGATAGTATAGTTTCAGAAAAAAATCATTCTTAATATAGGTCAACTTTATATAAATGTATGTATTGTTAAAAGCTAAGTTATTTTTAACTGAATATAATAAATATTGAAAGATTCAACTTGTCTTATTTGATAGTGTTTCGTCCACAACCTCCTTTTCCTTTTGAATAGTCAATTTCACACGTTATTATTGATTTTAAAAGAGATGTTAAAAGTAAATTTAAAAAGAGATCTTACAAGAGATCTTCAGAATTTATTTCAATGTTCTACCCTAAAATTGAGCAGGTTTTATTTATTACTCAGTCTCGCTTTCAATTCCGATCCCAGTCACACTTGATTTTGATTCTAATCCCACATTCGCTTTCAACCCATCCTGTTCTCAATTTACTTCTGCTTTCAATTGTGATCCTGTTCCCGTCCCGCTTTCAATTCTACTTCCGTTACCAATCACATTTCTGATAAGGACGAAGTCGAGGGCCAACAATTCCTTCATCTTTTGTATTTCGATCCCAATTAAGCTTTCGATTCTGATGCTGATTTCATATTCAATTATGACCCCGGTCTTGTTTTCAATTTCGGACCCGGTCCTGGCTCTGGATTTTGTTCTCGTCCGGTTTACATTTTCGATACCGCTACCAGTATAAGTCTTAAATATAGTAATTATTTTAAATTTAATGTGCTGCGTATTGGTAAGCGATGTTTCTGTTAACCCGTCTTATACCAATTGAAAGGCGAGGGTCTAGGGAAATAAAAATTTGTCTTTGTGTTTTTGGATGGGAAATCTGAAAAAAATAAAAAGAATACTCTAAAAAAAAAATAAAGTACTTTACAACTACGCCAATTATCAAAATATATATTATCCTATCTCTTAAGTTGGACCAAATTAACATAAATGCCAAGTTTCATGAAAGTCGGTTGGAGTTGCTTTAAAGTTCATGGACAACCATTGTGACACTGGATTATTATATGTAAAGATTAACCGAATGAAAATATACGACGCGCGTATCAACATAATGGGTTTTATGAAAACGATAGCATAACTATCATTGATAGTGCAAAAAAAATCCAGTTGATCCGATCGTTACCCGTTCACAGGATCACCCGCTAGACCAATCTGAAATGGTTACCTGAAAATTGCATCAAAATTGGTCCGGCCATTTTGGAGTCCATAGGGTACATACGTACATATAGACATCGCCTTTTTTATATACAGAATGAATGTTTTCCTTCATTTTCGGAATTCCGTACCTCAAAATTAAAAAAAGAAACCCTTATAGGATCACTCATGAGTTTCGTCTATTTCAACCAATTTTTTCTTCATCTACTGGTCCGATTAAAATTAGATTTGTTACACATATGTGTGTCTATGACCCAATACGGGCGTGTAACGTAAATAAATTAGTTTTAAATATGAGGATGACTTTTGGGGGTAAATTAGAAAATTAAAAAAAAAAACAAATGTTTTTCAGACAACCAAACTAAAGTCAATAGTTTTAATTGTTTATGAAAATAGATGAAAATTGCCCATTCCTTCTTATCTCCGAAACTACTGTGCTTAAAATTTTATAAAGGATACAGAAAATGGTTCTTTACTCATAAATTACGGGAAAATCTAAAAAATCTATATACAGTTAAAGAAAATATAGTTTTAAAAGTATTTAAGAGAATAAATGGCAATTGACTATTTACCCTCTATCCTCGAAAATACTGCACCGAAAATTTTGAAAAAATTTCGTTCCTATTTCGATAAAGAATTTTTTAAAGTTAGCAGAATTAATGTTCATTAAATTATCTGAATAGTGGTATGTAGTTTCCAATTTTCGTATATCAAATTCCAAGATCTTTTATATACTAACATAAAACGTAAACTAGACAAAAGAGCGACAGGCAAAAATGCCATTTACCAAGCCATTAATAATCGATACGATTCTCACATTGCGAATGGTAATAATAAAAAAAATATATCAGAATCAATAATGGTAAATGCCGTGAAATTATTCAATCCATAGATCGCACAATTTCATCCTAATTGGACAATTCTCTCATCCCGGGCTAGTATACGTACTTTTTGTTATTACAATGTATGTATCATTACATTACCACTTGTTCTCTTGATAGTAGGTATAGTCTTATTCACTATCTGATGATAATGAATGGCTGTCTAACTTTGGAAACTCATCGCAATGAGGAAGTTAAAATAATTTGATCATGCAATAAATGCAAGAGATAATGCGTAGTTATAATTTGTTACATTGTTTGAGTGGACGTTTTTTCTTTAGAGCAACTATGATGTATTGAATAAGCAAAATGTAATAGTTTTAGCAATTGTTAATACTCAAGAGTCACGGCGGAGTGTTTCAAAATCATTAGCATTTAATTATAAATATTTAACATATTTATTTTAACATCAAATTCTATTGCTTCAAAAATTACTGTGTTCAATACCTAATTCTAACAACTGTTTTCACATTTTTGCTCTAGTTTATGAACTGTGGTTTAAGATGCCCTTACGTATACCTAAAAATTGGGAAAGAACTGTTATGTTCTTAACAAAAAAATGTTAACTAGGTTGATTCAAAAAATTTTCCTATTTTCTTTTTCCAAAATCACAAATTATTTGTTGAATTTAATACTGTTTTTTAAAGATATCTGATAACTAATCGTTTCTTAAATTTCAGGTAGAAATTTAATAAAAAAATAGAACTGTAACACAAATTCAAATTTCGTTTAAATAACTTTTGAATGAGTATGTTTATAGAAAAAGAGATATTTCTTACATAATTGTGAATCTGAATAATATTTGTTCCCATGTTATAATGAAAAATAGAAACTCGCGATCTCTAATGTTAAAAGTTTTGCATTTTACAGGCATCTTCTGTTACATCCCTAAATCTATTTAAGGCATTTTGAAAAAAAGAAAATAGATCTTTATGAATCAGCCTAATGTCAACACAAAGAATATTAATGTAGAATACTAGTTGTTTTACGAAATGTAAATGTTAAAACTAATCAATCGTCGATAGCAGTCATAAAAAACATATGCAAATGGTGATGAATGATTTTGTAATAAATCGTACGTTTAACATTACTTTGAACAGGGACATCAAAATATTTATAAGTAAAATGTTGCTTCTGATGGTTTTTTTTTTAATCTTTAGACGCAAAAGGCTCGTATGATTACATTGTATAATTATTGACAACTGAAAATTGTGAATAAAACTTATAGACAAATTATGTTTAAATAATTTTCGCTAAATTCATTCAAAAGTTAGTGGACTTAAATAAAAAATTAGAACATATTTAATGACTTTAAAAGCTAATTACTCTCCAATTTTGACATCTTAAAGGCAAAATCACATTAGAATATTTAACCTATTTTTAGGACTCAGGTAATCAACAAAGAACCCTAATAATTTCACCATGCCTTTTCGTGTCTGTCTGTCTGCAGCTTATGTTTAGTTCATAGACTTTTATTAGAAAGTTGACTATTAATCACTTCGACAAAGTGATAGAATAAAATGTAAAAAAAAAAATTTTTAGGGGCACAAGTAAATGGGGATGAATTTTTTTCTCGTCATGATGTGGTGTATCATTGGGTAGCTAATTGAAAACATTTCGGGTCTGCAAAAACTATTTTTCAATTTAGAAATACATTTGCAAAATATTAAGCTTTTAAGTGCTAATTTTTATTAGTCAAGTGTTCAATGCCAAGTAAATGGTTATTATTGTATTTGTAAATAAATTGACAAAGTTAAAAATTACCACAGTTAAGTAGACTTTACAAGTTGACGAGTAATAGTCGACCAACTTTTGAAATGTAATTGGAGAAATAAAATGCAAGTCGTACAAATTCCACTGAAGATTACTTAGATAATATCACAGGTCATATGGAATAGATAGTAAATACATGCTTATAAATCATGTACAATTATGGAAACATAAAATCACAACATTCTTGACACCCGTATTATATGGGACAATTTTTTAAACATTATTAGCTGTTAAGCCGTGAACTCAATAGATCCATACTATAAAATAAAAAGCCCTTTTCAAGTTCACCTATTGTGATGAGTACCTACGGGACCCTACACTGCACGTGGCCCCACACGCACATACCAGTTTGTAAATAGCTAACCCACGCCACCCCACGCAACGAAATAAAAAAATTTAGTTCCTCGATTTTTTCTGTGGAGAACTACACCAAATTTTCTTTTTATAAGTAACCACCATATAATTTATATGAGACAGATTATTTGTATAATTTTACTAAAGCAGTGATAAAATGGTTGTTATGAGGTTGTGACATATGAATGGACAGACAACAGATAACAAAACAATAAGATATACATATTTGGCTTTGGCTATGGGATCCTTAAAACGCCCCATACATCAGAAATTCAAACTGTGAGGATGATCTCGTATTCTTCGTAATGCCCTTGTCGCTGCAGATGAGTGGCGAACGGCTATGGCTCTTATGCTAATACCTATAAAGAATGTATATATGTAACCTATGTAATGATACTATGTGAATAATGTAAAATTATTGTTTTTAAGCTTGGCTTTAGTCAAGATTTATATTGGCCATGTAAGCAGAGCAGGGCGATAAGCTAATACACAATGGATATATAGAACAGAAAAAAATATAGAATTTAATATTGGTTTTAAAGCATTTAGTTTTATTATCATATAGAATGAGTTTTTTTTTTTTGAGAATTTTAGATTGAACATTTTACAACTACCACAAACCAAAGTATCGACTTAATACAAAATGATTAGACATTCCATTCATAAAATAAATTTCATAGAACCTAATAGATTAACAAAACAATAAAACATAAAATGAAAAAATACAAATATCACATTTCAACAGTTTAACTGTCTTAACTGTACTAGATTGTCTCTTTACAGATAATAGACAGGTACAATTTATCTACTGAATATATGCAATCTAGATTTCTAATAAAGATTTTTCCTTTTTAGTTAAAACAACCCTAAATTCACAGTAGCAAATTCATTCATCAATGTATATAGATGGACCCATTCTAGAGAAATACAGAGAGAGTAGAGTAATTGTGACTGGCTGAATACAAAACCAATTAGATTGGTTTTAAAAATCTATTTTATTTGTAGTATCTATATACATCTATGAATTGAATAAAAACAATTTTACTTTAAAGCTGTTTGTTTATAAGTGTACTTTTGAAGTTAATTTTTGTTTTCTTTTTAAGTGTAAAATACCCCTTACATACAGAAATGTTTTTAAAAGTTTGTTTATGTATATAAAAATTTGTATGATTGTTTTATTGAAGTATGTCACTTTCGACATTTATTTTTTACATGTGAAAATTTTGTCCCAAAAAAACTTATAAATACTGAGATGAACAATTCCCACTTTAATTTCAATACAGCTGCACTGTGATAAATATATCAGTTTATTCAAAAACTTATTTCAATGTGAAATATTAAAATATATTTTTTACATCAAAATGCAGTATTTTAATTATTAAATTAATCTTTATTAAAAGAGAATTCTATTTGTGAGAATTTGTAATTGTTCTTAATTTATCATCCCACATAAGTTTTTTATATGTCAACAAATATATAATTCATTTTCTCAATTTAGCATATTCATTATCAGTACAGAAAAAAGAGAAATTATTATACAGTATTAACTTCATTAGCATTAATGTCATAAGCGCGCGCACAAAAAAAAAATACAACCAGTACTAATGCAGTATGACTTAACAAAGGAATGTTAAGATAAATTCTGTTTTCCACAATTGGCTATTAAAACTAATGTAATCTTAGTTTTTGCATAAGCCTCGGTAAGAAAGGTGGTGGTGGAGTTTTCTTTTTCAGACCATCTGAAATGTATGGCCCCGGTTTAGATATAAGTACTGTGTGCAGTGTAGACGGAGTCCCGATGGAACATGCCACGTCTGCAGAGATATTCCGACAGCCTTGCACATCAAGAATTTTCAATTTATTGCAGTGTGATCTTATAGCTTCTATGGTTTTGTCTGTTAATTGGTTGCAGCCCTATAATGAGAATAAAAATGAAAATTAGATTAGAATATATTTGTTCATCTGAAGATATTATATTTTGTTATTAAAGATTAGTAATATAATTCATATACACATACCCATGCAAGCACATACACACACACAAGCACACAGACATTCACGCTTGCTCGCTCGTTCGCACGGACACTCGCTCGTTCGCAGGCACACTTGTTCGCACTCATTCGCGCGCATGCACGCTCACTCGCACGCCTACACGCACGCACGCTCACTCGCACGTACGCTCACTCGTACGCACGCACGAACATCAAGTAATGTAGTTAAAAGTAAGGTCAACAAAATCAATAAAATGCATTAAAAAAAAGATTTACTTTTTATATGTTGGGTGGTCTCTATACTTTCTGTTAATATTTTGTATTTTTCTGTGTTTCATTTGCAAGTGGCAGTATAATAAGCTTTTACCCATTTGTTACAACTAATCCAATTTATATTTTATTTTTAGGCCACAACTACATTATCTGATCAGGTTAGAGAATATAATTACCTAGACAAAGTAATTTATGAAATAATTAGTGACATTAATGGCATTAATGGTAAACGGGTTAGATAATAGATACTTTTGGGGTATTAAATGACTTACACTGAGTAAACTATTACAGTTATATCAAATAAATGTATCACATAATTGTAGATCCAGAAAAGATCTACATAAAAGTCCTCTATATCCACATGTGTCTATTAAAGAATGAATTACAAGAAGCGTTTTAGTTTTTAAAATGACACCTAATGATCGACAGTGAGTGAGATATTCGGGGTGAAAGGGCCAGCACAAGTAAATGCTAC
The DNA here is from genome assembly GCA_005406025.1 of Eumeta japonica. Taxonomy (NCBI): domain Eukaryota; kingdom Metazoa; phylum Arthropoda; class Insecta; order Lepidoptera; family Psychidae; genus Eumeta; species Eumeta japonica. Next base: position 25,168 of record BGZK01001745.1, read on the forward strand.
ATACTTATAAAAAGTTTTAAACAATAATTATGTAGTCCACACGAGCTGAACATAAAATGCCATTTGATGCTACTTAGTTTACTGTATTATGACAGTTTGTTCTTTTATTTGTGGGTCCAATAAAAAATTTTAATAAAATATATGGCAATGTATTTCATGATGTATTTGTTATATTTAGTTTTGGTATAGTTTGACATACTGTAATATTTAATAGAAATATTTTTAGAATCATGAAGAGAATACATACATCATCCATGATGAGTGAAGTTGATTGAGCAGTGGTTATTTTTAGATATTTTTTTTATAAAGAAGCAAATGAGCATGTGGATCAATAGAGAGTAGATTGTCACTGCTGCCCAATGGACACCTGCAACCCTAGGATAGTCACTAGTGTGTTGCCCGTTTTTCCAAAAAGAGTATGCTGTTTTTTTTGCAAAATTTGACAAAAACAAATTGAAATTTATGGTCCAAAGAAGGTTGTCATTTTGAATATTTATTGTAAATTAGCATATAATTTCAAAGAGTAAAAATAAAAGTTCAAGTACAAATTTCAATTATGAACATTTTGATATGAATTATGATACTTAATTGTGATACTTAATGAAATGTTTTGAATAATTTTGCACATATGCATGCAATCACATTATGAAGAAGTGATAGTATACGTAATGCAAAGGTGCACCCAGTCTTCAAGTTATGGGGAGTCACAAATACGGTTCAGTCAAGGCTGGCTCTAATTCAATTACAATAGTAAGATAAAGACTCCGCCCAAAGGGGCCCCAACACATGGGGGGGGTCATGACCCCCCCATGAGTTACACGCCCCCCCACCCTGATTAGTTACTGAGGTAATGCAATTTAGATAATTTTCATTAAATATAAAATTATGTTACTTCAGAGAATATTGTATCACTTAATCACTTGCACTTTTGTACATGCAATATTTGTTAGAAGTATCTTGAAATGTATATTGAATTTTGTATTTGTTATCAAATTCAAAACTGGCTTTAATCAGGAAGATGATAGAGAACCAAAATGATTCTATGAACATTGTGTTTTTGCTAATGAAAAGAAGAATATTAAATAATATGCTTATCAAATTATTTTATATCTATAATCATAATTATTATTTTTTATTTATATTAATGTTAATTATTCTACATTTTTTAATTCTTAATGTAATGTGGTACCTATAGGTAGCAAAACCTTTTTCGCTATAAAAACATCTTATTGTAGATAAAAATATTACAATCATGTTAATCACACTTGTTTAGTTTATACTTGAAGAACTTAAGTTTAAAATTATACAATATATGATATACTTACTTTTAGTTCCAAATGCTTCAATCTTTTTAGATGTTTTGTAATTAATACCACAGCTTCATCTTTCAGATTGTAACAATCAATTAAATTAAGATGTTCAATACTAGGACAGTTTTTGACTAATCGTTCTATACCTTCATGAGTTATTTGCTGGCAACGACTTAGATTCAAAGTGATAAGTTCTTTAAAACTGAAAGAATAAATCAAGCTTACATCAGTGATTCTGTTACATCCATTTATATCTAGTTCTCTGAGCCCCTTGATCCTTGCCAATGAATAACCATTGTAAGACTCTGTTGTTACTTTTTCACACATATTCATTACATCTCGTTTCCTTCTTGCATCACGCACTATTTCTTCTTCTGCTCGTGATCCTAAATGTATTCTTGGGTGCTTATTGTCATTGTTATAACTAGACATGATTGGACCATCATCATCATCATCATCGTCGTCTTGGCCTTTGCCCATACCGGTTAGACCAGCATCAGAAACTTTGTCACAATGACTCAATTTTAAAGTAACTAAAGAGGTTTGATTTTTAAATATGACTTGGATCGATGTATCTGTTACTGCATTGAAGCAGTAGCTGATGTTTAATGACCGAAGATTTGGCATTTTCTCTGAAACCATGATAACAGCGGTGTGATCTAAGTTAAGAGAATTGATGTCTAGTTCTTCAATGATATAATTTATATCTGAACAAAGCCCTTTCTCTATGCCTTCCTTTGTTATAAGTTCACATTGTGATATATTTAAACACTTTAGTTTGTGTAGTTTTTGTAGGTGAGCCAATCCAAGGTCGGTAACAGCACGACATCTTTGTATGTTGAGGTGTTCAAGGTTGATTAAATTATCACAAATATAGACGAGAGATTGGTCGGTGACTCTAGTACAAAGGCCAATGTCAAGTTTCCTTAAATATATTTGATGTTGACAAAGTGAAAGTATTCCAGCATTAGTTAATTGGTCGCAGTTGTGGACCAGTAGGGACTCTAGCATTAAATCTTTCACTTCTGACAGGGATTTTAAAGCTGCACCGTCGATGAGTGTTTTTGAAAACGATAACCTTTTAATATGTTTTGCTCTCTCGAGTAGAAATTGCATAACAAAATAAAATGTTAATACAGATTCTGATGCATTAGTGTTAATATCTACACCTGCTGGATAAAACTTTTTCACTAGCCCCAAATGAAATTGCAATGAACAAGAAGATAGATCAAATTCTTCTAAATATGGTGCACTGGATATAAATCTGTTCAACAGAGCATCTGATAAATACTGATTTCCAGACAGGCTTAATGACTTTAAATTTTGAAGGCTGTTTCCCAATAGTCCATCAGTTATTCCTTCCATCAGTCGACCAGACATAAAAAGCTCTCTACAACTTTCAACCTTCAATGTTTCTAAATTCGGACAACATTGAAGAGAATTGACAAATATTTTTTCACAAATATCACAGTTTATGAATGTCAAGCTCTTTATGTAGTCCCCAATTTTATTCCAAATATTAAGATTTTGTGATATCTCAACTTCGATGAATATATAATTCAAATAATCAATCATTGATTTTTCAAAAACAAGTAGGTTTTCATCATCTTCACTCAATGACTTTTTATATAATGTCACATATTTGTTTCTTAAAAAACAGTTGTCGTTTGCTGCTAAATACCAATTACGACAAGTTTCACTAACTGCAGAACGATCTCCTTTAGGTAAATATTTAAACAGATATACTAAAACCTGTAAAAAATATATTATTCATTGAAATATTGGCCAGTAATAATCGCAATTATATTTCAGTAGTTTTTATTTATTAGAGCAATTCTCTCATACAAGAAATAATTTTGGTTCATTTGTTGTGGTGGGGAATATTATAACTGAGAGAAAAGAGAATTGCAAAAATTTAGTAAACTGCGAAGTGAGATTTTTTATCTTATCGTATAATGTTCCACAACACAACAATTTATAGAAATAGATCACGTGAAAATAATCAAATTGATGTGCTTCATAGATATATATATATCCTCTGGTTTTTTTTATTATTTATATGAGATAGATTATATATAGATATTTACCTCATAAGGTAGATCCATAGTGTTGTTCTTCTTAAATTACTAATAATTTCTTTTTTATTCTTTTATTCAATAATTTATTTCAATAATCACATTTTTGATACATACTGAAACAACTTCCGACATCAAAATGACGTAAATCAACCTTGAAGTTGAAGCAGCTGATCATAATCATTCCGCTTTGAGAAACCTCATATTTTTTAAACACTAAATTTATTATTATCTTTTATCTCGATAGTTATATTTAATGTTAAAGTTAAATATTTTAAATTGTATATAATCTTTCACTACAGACCATTTATGCAATTAATACTTGAATGATATATTAAAGTGATCATGTTTACAGAAATTAAAAATTTTTCAAACGACTTAATGGTTGCGTAAGTAATCTGCAAAGAAATCAAACAAGATTATTACTATTTATTTTACTAAAATATTACCTATACCTATTTTAAGTTTAACTTTTAATTTGCTATGGGAAAATGAGTCCCAAAAAGTAAGTTATACATTATTAATTGGTGAGATAATTAATCGCTAGGTTAGGAAAATGGTAAGCTTATTAAAATAGCAATTGCAGCAAAATTAATATAAGGTTATAAAAAAATTCAAAATTTATCAATAAATATAACTACATGAACGTAAAAATTAGTATGTCTTACTCGCTGTAAATGTATAAATATAAAATCACCTTATATCTGAAATCTCACAAATTTTGTTTGTAATAATTAAAAAAAGTTTAAAAAATAATAAAAACACAAATGGTACTTAATACCGGGCGAAATTGAGCAGTACATTTTATACTCATTTTCTCTTCATGAATATTATTCATATTTGTATATTAGTATAAATAGTAGAATGGATCAATGAGTTGTAAAACTGTTAATTATGAAAATTGTTAAATGGCAATAATTAATTATCAAACGCGTAAAATTGTTAATTAATTAATGCGTTTTTAAACAACAATTTTTTTAGGAACAATTATTTTCTTAAAAATTACAATGTTTAACAAGGATTATATTTTCAAAAAAACATTTCGAATTACCACATAAATAGGTACTGAATTTGTTTATAACAACTAATTAAACAAATGGAGTAAATAATATAAAAAAAATATTTTTATGTGGTTCGTAAAGATAAAAAACTAAATTATTGCAATAATTAAGAAAATAATTATTACATATTTATTTACTTTTTCATTTTTTAATGGGTTCCACTATTAATAAAAAAATGAAATATCAATTTTACAATTTTTTTAATGAAAATCTTTTTGTTGCTTTCTGAAAATAAATTTAAAAAGTGGAAAAATCTCAAATGTTTAGTTTGCAAATTATATGGAATTTTATGTAAAATTTTAATTAGTTAAAAATCTTAATTATAAATAACGTAATGAATTGAAAAATTGCGGATTTTTTTTCTAATGGATTTTTGGTCCTTTATGTATCCATAAAGTACTGAATTTTATTGTTAGTAAATATTTACATTTTAGAAAAAAAAACTGTTTTACTGAACGAATCACCAAGCGCCCGCGTTAACGTCTCTACCCGTTTTACTCCTATTTTCAAATCCAAATTAACATTATAAATATTAACGATAAAAGTTTTTTAGGAACTTTCCTGTTCTCTAAGAATCTTTTTCCTGATTTCCGATATATGCAATAAGTTTGGAGATATTTGTAAAATACAAAATCCACTCTTTTTTTTATTAGATGAAATTACGCATCGATAGACATTTGGTCATAATTTTCTGAGAAGGCGAAAAGCAACTCGAAAAAACGGTACATATGAACTAGGCTATATACAAACTAGTTTGGGCTGTACGTCCATATATCAGTCATTTAATTTACTCTTTTATGTATACATTTTTCATTGCAATATATTTATCAACGAATATTATTGAATAACCACATAAAAAGCATCAAAACTATTTTGTATTGTATTAAAAAAAAACATATCTATGCTTAATTGCTTATGAGCAAACAATAGAAGTGAAAACACACGATTTTATAATTCTAAAATCTGTAACTACTTTATATCAATAAGTATATAGCGTCTGTCTGTATGTGTAATTTCTTTTGACAAATTTTGTGATTCATATTTGTTTTATGACTCACTGACCTCTATTCTACTATTTTTAAAATTTATATTTCTCTCTGTATGTTTTTTCATAATTGAAGAACGTTTTGATCGATCTTGATAATAATTGGTATACGACAAAAATATGTAATTGGACAAATGATGGATATATTAGGTCTGCGAAAAAGTATTTTCGTATATAATATACAAATTCAAGATAATTTTCATCACATTTTGTTTACCTTTATTTATAATATATACATGCCATTTTGTTCAACAACTTGTTGCAATTTCGTAGGTACTGGGACTTCTGATTACAAAACTGCGACAAGTAGTTTTCACAGTCCTCTCTTGACGTTAATCAAACACTACCTAAAGAATTCTAAAGAGATCGAGACAGGTGAAAATCTGAAGGTCAGGACTATATGATGGATGCATTAACACTCCCCATCCAAACCCTCTCAATATTTACAGAGTGGCTAAAGCTGTGTCTGCCCAGGCGTTATCATGGTGAAAAACCACACCCTTTCTATTGATCAATTGCGGCCCTTTTTCTCTACTTTTTGTTTGAGTCTTATCAGCCGTTGGCAGTAAAGATTCGAAACGATGGTTTTACCCGACGGTAAAAGCTCATAATGTATAATGCCCTTCCAATCCCACAATACATATAGCATCAACTTATTGCGAATTAATTCGGATTTCCCTATAGTCTGTGGAGCTTGTTTGCCTTTTCACCATGATCTTTTTTGCATGTTCTTATCGTAGGTAATTCATTTTTTATCATCAATGATTAATCTTTTCAAAAACGGTTCGGTTACATTACGTTTCGATAGAGAATCACATATGAGTACACGATCCATTTGATTTCTTTTAATAAGCTTGTGTGGGACCCGAGTGTCGAGTTTTTTTATATCTAGTTTTTTTCAAATGGGTCAAAACTGTTTTGTGGTCAATCCTCAGCTCTTCAGCCATGTTGTACGAACTAATATGCCGATCTTGCTCTACTTTTTCCAAAATGGTATCGACTTTATACTTAACAGATCGACTAGAGCGAACTTTATTTTTGACATCAAAATTACCTGTTCGAAGACGCTTGAACAAGTTTTTGCTACTCCTGCCGATATTGCATTAGGTCCATAAACGCTACATCCTTTTTTTTTGCAGCTTTTGTTTCATTTTTCGTTCCAATTTTTATGTTACATTTACTCATTTTAGCAGAGAGAAAAATAATAGAAAACTGGTGGGGACACCATTTTTACTTTTTAATTTTCTTTTCTTAAGATGTTATCTATTTAATGGTATTAAAACTAGTCAGATACAAACAACTCATCCAAAAATATTTTACCAACTTTTTATTTATACAATACCAAAAAATTTTTTTCTCGACCGTATACATAGTGTTTTTTTGTTTGTTTATCGGGTCTGATCTACGAAATGGCTGAATAGATTTTAGTCTCATTTTGAACAGAAGTAGACTACCTCCTAGATTGAAAAATAGGTTACATTTTACTTATCTATCTATATTAATTTATGAAATTATTCTAATCGTAATATGGTGATTTTTGTAATCTATACTTGTCATTTTTAAATTTTTACTCTGACTGTCTGTTGAAAATGTCTATTTGTTTGTTTGTCCGAACTAATTTCTGAAAAGACTGAAAGAATTGTAATTAAATTTTCTATAACTGTAGACGTGTGTACATTTTGTTAGTTTTCTTTGCATATCGAAGCCATTCATCCGGTTACTATGAAACTGACGAAATTTTGTACGCATGCACGGGAAGGTTTCTGATAAAAAAGCTAGCATTTGTACTTGACTTTAATCGAATATTTACACAATTGAACCGAATTACTGAACTGATTTTCAAATTTCTTCGTTAATAATTAGAAATTCCGTGAGTAGAATATACTGTTAACTTTCAATTTTATTCTTGCTTTCATTTGCATATTTATGCTCCTGCAGATCCTAATAATTATTTTTTTAGAAAGTATACTATTCCCGAGTAATATAGCCGAATAATATAATTTTATTTGATATCTGCAATTGCTCCCGTTTCGTCCAAGTCAGAATCATATTTGGTAGTAGAATCGAAATTCGAGATCGGAATTGAATTTGATAGAGATCAAAGTTGAAATCGTGAACAAGATCAAGGTAGAAATCAATAAGACCAGAATTAGAATTAAAAGCGTGATGATAGTCAAAATGAGAAGTAGTTCTGAGATCAAAATCGAGAGGAAGACTTGGATCGAAAGTGGGACTAAAATGGGTATCTGCTTAGATTGAGACTGGAGTCGAAGTCGAAACGGGAAAGTGGGACCACGATCAGAACCAAGAGTAAGACAAATTGATATCGAGAGCAGGACCAGGTTCAAAATTGAGAAAGACATGGCTGTTGAGAACTTAATTGAGAGTATGATCGGTCTATATACAAAATGAAGTTTATTCTATGTCCAAGCGGGTGGACTCGGGGACTGAAGCTAATACTTAAATATAAGTCATATTTCGTGTAGTATATTTTTAGATCATGTACGAACTTAGCTGAAGCGCCAAAATATTTTTATATGAAGTTTTATTTCAAATTTCCAAAAAGGAATGAAAGAGCAGTAGAGAAAGAAGTATTTCATATATTAAAGAAGTAATTTATATAAATATTAAAACTATAATGAACGGAAATAACGAAAACTAATATTCTCCCTAAAGTTTATTTTGTTCTATTTTTCTGATGATTGAAATGTATTTAATCTTCAATACAAACAGAGGGATGTTATAAGTTTGACATGTGCATTTATGTATCAGTGTGTCTGTCTGTAGCATCGTAGTTCCCAAACGGTTGATCCGATTACGATTTAGTATTTTTCGCCTGAAAGATTTCATCGAAAGTGTTCTTAGCTGTGTTTCAAGAAAAATCTATTTAGTTCTTTGAAGATTTTCAGCCCTTTTTCTACAGCCCTTTTCACAGGTCTAATTAAGTCGAAATTCGGTATTCTGTTAAAACATAATTTAGTGTTGAAGCATTATCTGGAATTTGCAGGATACTCAACTCCCCTATCAACTTGCAGCCGAGGCATTGTGTTTGGGCTCATCGAAATGGTCTCAACCAATACTTTTAGACAGACTAATTTCCGCCCACACTTCGCCCGTGGAGATATAACGAATTCCTTATATCATCCTATGTATCGACCGATCACGCTCTAAATCATGATGCCGATCGCTATCCCGTTCTAGATTCTGATTCCAATCCTGCTCTCGTGCTAATTTATATCATTCTCGATTCCGATCGTAATCCCGCTTTTGGTTCTGGATTCAGTCTTAATGTAAGTAGATTCCGATTCTGATCCCTCAATGTTCCCGCGCTGAATGAAAGGAATGGTGTAATCTAGGTGGCCATAATTAATTTTTATTAATCTCAATCCAAAAAGAAAAAAATGAGGTTTCTTATAAGTTTGATAAATTATCTAACCGGAATGAATATGACGATACCCCTCCTCTACACAGCGTACGCATTGACAGTCTAAAGTCGACTGTTCACTAAATTGTACATTTCTTTGTGCACGTACCTTTAATGTTTTAAATTGTTGGGATTCGTATTTAAACATGGATTCTGGACACGTAGGTATGTATTTACATATAAACATGGTTTCAGTTTATGGTTCTATGTTTATTATAAATTATAATAAGTTCAAGTTGTATTTTCCATTAGAATTTCGTAAACTCGAAGCATTTAGTTGTATGCAGGATGAATCCGAGTGCTTATTTATTTAGGGATTTATTTAGTCTATGTTTCTTATCCTAGAACCAACAAAAATTGGTTCCAGATTTAACTGCTTTTAAAAAATATGATTATTTTACACCAACAAGTATTAAAATAATTGTTTTAGGGCCTTTAGATGTCAAAGTTTTTACATGGAAATACATTTTTAATGAAAATCAGCAAGAAAATATCCACGATCTTAAGTCAAAATTAGATAATCTTGAAAAAAAATTTTAAGCTATTTTAACTTTTCAGATGAACAAATGAAGAATATCAAACACAAAATCTCATACCTTAAAACGATATTAAAAAAAAAAAAAAATGGTTGGCAGCACACTATAAAATAGATATATTTCTTGCTAAAAATAATGATTGGTTTCAAGGTACATTTGAAACACCGAAAGTTGCTATACGATCAACTAGACGTCCAGTCAAACAATTTGACGAAGCTAGTGACAGGTGTAAAAGGAGAAAAACTCAAGATCTACGTAAATCAGTCGTGGAAACATTAACTTTTGCAACTTAAGCCAAACCTCATTTGGTCGGAAAAAGGGACGCATCAAAAGTGTTAAAAGATATTATCAGTACCTTATATCGTGCAACAAAATATAAAAAGGTATACTCCGGATTCAAACAATGCCCGATAAAAATTTTAACACCATCTGATGCTTTAGACAAGGTTTTGGAAACGGACCTTACTCGTAGGCAATATGAAATCATCCGAAAGTCAAATAAAAGATTATATCATTGTTATAGTTTAATTAAAAAAGCTAAGAGAGAGTGCTATCCAGATTAAGATTCATGTATTGTTACAGAAACAGGTGCCGAGACAAAATTACAAAATTTATTAGATCACACTGCTAGACGATTAATTTTATATCTAGGTGCAGATATTTTGGACAATAGACAATTTTGGACAATGGAAAAAAATTAATGACGATTTGCAAGTGGGGCTGTGGTGGATCGCAGCAGACACCGTATACATAAAAATTTGAAAATTAAAATTCGTCAGATTCAATTCTGTTTCAACGTTCCTTCGTTCCTTTGCAACTGTTATGCAAGTCCACTAATAAAGTGGTGTGGCAAGATATAACGCCTTCATCTCCTCGATTTTGCCGTCCAATAAGAATAAGATTTGTCAAAGAAATCGTAGATATAACTAACGATGAAATATTTTACATAAATAATTTAATAAATTCATTGCCAAAGTTTACAAGAATAAAGTTGGAAAATAATGAATATGATGTTAAATTCAAAATGTTAATGACAATAATCGATGTAATGCAGCTACACAAACTATTTCCACTATGAAGTGTTATGTCTATAATGAAACCTAATTAAATCCCGAAATAGTCATCGATTCAAGTACTTTGTCATTTGGGATATGAATATTGCATGCAAGAATCTGTCTATTTGAGTGTCCATTAAATTGAATGTGAATTACCATTAAAAAATGGGCAAAGAAAATAAGGAAGAAGCAGAGATAATCAAACAAAGAAAATTAGAAATTCAAAACGAAAACGGGATTGCTAGTAGATACACCATAGGTTCATTTTGGAAATACTAATGACGGAAACACCAGTAGGAGTTTTCGCAGATCCAGAACTTGCAGCTCAAATATCTGGAGTGGATTCTGAACTAATATATAAATTTAAAGTGGTTTTAGAAACAATATCTAGTGGTCATAAAATTAATACTGATAAATTCTTGGAATTCGCAAAGAAAACAGTGAAATTATACGTCCAGTTGATGATGTCCAATGACACCTACAACACATAAAACTTTAATTTATGGTGTCAGTACCATCAACCACGCCTTGCTTCTGATAGGGCAGCTTCCCAGAAGAAGCTGCCGAAGCACGAAACAAATATTTTAGAGTATATCGGCGAAACTTTGCTCGCAAGTTTTTAAGACAGGCATGTAACTTAGACGTCTTGAACCGATTACTTTTAAGTTCAGATCCATACATTTCTGTATCAAGACCAAAACGTAATAAGAAAAGTAAACCATTCATAAAAGATACGTTAGAAATGTTACCAACCGACTCGTACAATAATAATGACCCGAATACGGACTTTTCTTAATCTTCATGTACTGATATTTCATCAGATGAGCAGCGATAGTGTTTGTAAACATGAATTATAACAAGTAGATTAGATATATCGTCTAATTTCTGAATAAATCGTAAACTTCGATACAAAAGTCTTATCATTTGACCCTTAAATACGTTTTGAATAGTTTAAATGTAATAACACATTAGAAGGATACATTTTATAAACAAATAATTGCTCAAATAATTTTGGCCCCCTAGATCGATCAAATACTCCATAGTGGGACGTCGTGCAAGCGGAGGACGGACTGCGAACGTCGAAGGTGGTTTAAAATTACGATTTGGTACAATAGAGTGTTGAACAAAGTATGGTAGAATGGTATAGTATACTACAGAGTATATAAAAAAAATGGTAAAACACGACGATAGTGTTTAACGCATTTTAATTACTCAAAGTAGTGTCACCAGTCAGATTTGTAAAGTATTTTAAATGTTAGAATACTTTTAAAAAATAAAACAGCACTAAGTACAAAATTAAAGTTGGTATCTAAATCCCGTTTCTCAATCTTTGCTATTCTGCTAAAGCCGTTGTGTCATGAGGATTATTAAGCATCATTCTTTAATCGAGTTCACAAACAGCAAAACTCGGAAGGTTTTTATGCGATTTAAGGTCACGTACTTAAGCTTGGCATTAAATCGACATTTTACCATTATGGTTTTTGTAACTTATAAATCGTTGTCGGTCATAGGGTGCATAGCTTAGTAATCTACAAAGTTTAAAAATCGGAAAGTAAAACTTAAATAAAAATTTAAAACACCCCTGACAGAACTAATATTTCTAAAAAATAAAACTAAAATAGGTATTGGCCTTTTAAGTCTAATATAAGTTATATGTAATTTTTGATCTTAGCATCGTCGTTCCGGGGGACCGCTGAGGTTACAAATAAAATAACAGAATAAAACTAAAAATGATAAAGTATGAATTTTAAAAACAAGTAAGCTACCTAGGCGTAGTAAGTGAATATCCACACTTCACTATTTGATTTTTAAGCCTTCATTAGCGGTTCCTTGATGCTGTAACGCTTGCATAAAAATATTACCTGCTGCTTATATTAAACTTAAAGGGACAATACATATTATTATTTTACTTTTAAGAGGTATCGTTTGGTTCAGGGACTTAAAAAAAATAATTTACGTTTCATTAAGTATATGGATAATTTTTTATTCTATAAGAAAATTAATGAAAACTCATGAAACGGTATTAGATCGATTGATCATAATCGCATATGTTTCGTAAATCATTCGTAAATGATAGTTAATGCATATGTTAGCTATTTTAGAAATGGTTTCTGGATTATCTTATTCTGACAATTGGAAACGCTCGACTATTTCCTGGAAGATTTCGATCAAATAAACATCATTAAAAATATGATTTCTTTGTACGTAGTGTGAAACGTGAAAAAGTGCAGGTTTTCTTGTTCTTTTTTTTTAAAAAAAGAAAAGAAAAACCTTTTTTTAAAAAATTAATTAAATAAAAAAATTCTCGAAAAAAACTTGTTTTTTGTCTGATAATGAAGTATATTAATTATTATTAGTCTTCAAAGTCCCAGTGGAAGGCATGTTTCAATTTTGTGTCATTGACAAAAGTTCATATTTAATACACATCTAATATAAAGATTATCATTAAAAAGTCAACAATCAAGTATTGAAGTACTTAATGGCAAAAGGAGAATTAGGCATGCTAGAACATATCCAAAAGACCTGGATTAAGGATTAAACTGCATACGGTGTATGCGACAAAGCCTTAGATATGTAAATCCATAAAGTCTATTAGGTGTTTATCAGATAAATGAATAAGGCGAATATTGTACTTTTTGCGAGGAATTAGAATCTAAATGTATAAAGATTACTATACAAAAGATAAATAGAAAACAACGTTTAAGAAAGTGCATATAAATACACGACACCGTATAAATACTAACTCATCCGATATACAAATACTAGTCATGAACTTTAAACTTATACGAGGTATTGTGGAGTTTGCGCGTTAGAAGCTTCGTGTGATGCCACTTGTTGGGCGCCGCGGGAATCAGTTGGCGCGAGGCGTGCCGCGCGCGAGCCGCCCGCCCTTTCGTCGCCTGCCGCCCTACAAGTTCGCGTGTTCGCCCGCAAACTTTGTACGAAACGATAAGTACGGTTACAGATTTCGCCAAAAATTATACGTCAACTTTCGTTGTGTGCCACAGTAAATATCTAGGTATAAGGATAGTTGTGATGTAGTTTTAAACTTCGGTTTGGCCACGTGATCGTCGCGGCGAAAATGTCGCGCAGGAAACAAGCGAAGCCGAGGTCCTTAAAAAGTGAGTTATTAATGCCACGCTGATAAATGATGAAGGATTTATGTTTAGTAAATCGGAAAAAAATAAACATACATTTCGCGAATTTCGAACGATGCCTATTTTCATGGCTTGCATTGGTCGAAATGTAAAAAAATTAAAATATGGAATCAGTAAATAAACTTTTTATTCGTCATAAAAAAAAAGAAAGTTTTTATACAGTATTTATGAAGGAAGAAGTTCTGTACAACGATTTCTTTGTTAAGATTGTTTGTTTCCTTTCTGCTTCTGAATGATTTCGGTTGAACTTTTCAATATCTAACTTAAGAATTGTGAACGGTGAGTTGGCATATTTTATTCCTCGACCAATGCCATGAGTTCATTTCGATTCGCCGTAAAAAAGTATGCAGCCGGAGCTTCATTCGCAATAGAATTATCGCTGGACGTGCCCGGTACTTTCGATTCAATTACGCATCATTTTCCAAAATAACGCTTTCCACGAAAGTATTATTACCCTGAAAGCTCGCGGCGGCGGTGTTAAGTTTATATATCGATCAGGTTTCCTCTAGCAGTGTCGTAATGCGCCCCGCGGGGACGCCGCGCGGCTCGCGGGCTTCCACCGGAGATAGTAACTAATGCAGTGCTCTCCATTTATAAAGATTACGCCGGGCGCGGTCTGCGAAAAATGGATCCTGGACGCCGGGAGAAGGCTCGTTTCAAGGCTCGTATCGGGAGGCGCGGCCGGAGCGAGCGCCGTCAACGGCCCGGTCGTTTCGCGCCACTCGGCGGTTATACGTTTTTAATCAAAAAGCAGCGGCCGCTGGTGCGCGGGCGCGCGGGCCCGGCGCGGAATGCGATGTCGCGTTCGCCGGGGCCCAATCTGCGCCGGCCCGTCCCTCATGCGGACGAATTAAAATTTTACATCCGGCGAAAATGTTAATCCCTCGACGTCCCGGCCTCGCTATAAAAACGGATTGCCTTATCTTCCGATGTTTACATCTGTACGTGTTTTACTACCGCGTTTGAAAGAAATTCATAAATTTTAACAATACGCTTTACGCTAGTTACATGGAAACGATGTAACGGCTCGTACATTCGTCTATCTGTACTATTACAATCCGATGAGTGATCCTATAATTAGTATGAGCCGGTGCAAAAGTGTTATTACATCAAAGTTAAGATATGAAACAATTAATACTAATGGAAGTAGCTTTTGCTCAAATTTAGTAGTACAAGTTCAAGTAAGTATCGGGGAAGGTGTAAAGATCAGAATAAAATGTATGAATGTTTAATGCGCGGTAAAAGCTCCGGTCGAACGTTTTTGTAAGCTCTTTGAAGAGGGTTAAGTCAATTTAGCTCAGTACGTCAACTTTTTTTATCTCGGCTCCCTCCGCAGTCACCGATGTCGCCCGTGTGACAGAACCTGCTGACTCTTTGTGCGACGGCAAAATTGCTTATTAGGTTATGTACCTTTTAAATGGCATGTGTTTTCATGTTATGTTTTTGTGTGTTATTTATTTCGTGAAACGGTTATTTTAATTACCGTTTGGAAATTTGTAATTCACTTTAAGGCGTCAGAATAAATACAAATTATTATATCGTTAATTTATTAGCTTACATTTTCGTTTTACCTTATCGAATTAAAAGGTTTTAGTAGTTTTGATTTCATGTGACACGAATTATTCGATTGTAAAATTTTGCATTAGTATTGAGAGTGTCGAATTAAATGGTTTGTATTTAAACGCAATTAAATCACTCTACTTAAATAAAATACTTATTTAGAAGGCTCTTAGGTCTGACATTTATTGCTCATAAATATTTTTATAATTTTGTACGATTGGTTCTGCACATTTAGGTATATATCTCCATGCAGTACTTTCGTTAATATAATGTTAAATGTGTAACGATAAGAAGTTGACGGTCGGGCCGTGAGAGGGGCGCGGTGCGGGGCGCGGGTGGCGTCCATAAAACTTGTAGAGGCCCCGCTGAGATCCGGCGGGAAATTTCCCCTGGGTGCCGCGCACCTCCGAGCGCCCCCGCCCGCGCGCGCCCGGCGCTCCCCGCGTGTTGGGAAATCCGCTAAAGCCATATCATAACAGTTTTATGTTGATGTTGACCTCTGCCTGAAGCTGTCGATAACATTCACGGCTATGTAATTGGCTTGAATTTGATTTGAGAAACTCTATGGAGATATTTATCCATTCCGTTATCCATTATTATCCAGAGCACTGCATGAGCAACCTGCATTTTATTATTAATGGTTACATTGACAACAAAACATATCGCATATTGATACATCGATTCCAAACATACATATTCTAATATGTAAATCTGCAAACAATAATTTCTAAAATTAATCTATAGTGGAAAAGGTAGTTTACCAAAATTAAAATAAAAAACACTAGTGAGTTCAAGCCTAACGAGCATTCCTGCGGCTCTGGTCAAAGTGACCATTGCGCCCGGTTGCATGCGGTCATTTCAGTATGCGGCGCACTGCGTCGACGCGCACTTGGCTTGTCGTGCTTCCAAGCGCTGGCCAATTGATTGGTCCGACAAGAGATCGTCTGTGTTTATAAAATGAAGTATACGTATTCCTCTTGCTTCCGTGGGAATAAATTAAAACTTAACAATGGTCGTTTCCGATCACAATCCCGATTTCGATATTAGGTTAATTTTCGATTTCGGGTGCTGCTCTCTATTCTAATGCCAGTCCCGATGTCAATCTCACTGCTTCTTTGTACATCGCTGTGACGTTTCTCGTATTCACATGTTTTGTTATGAAAAATATCCTGTCTCAGATTTTAAGCGATGATATATCTTTCGGAGATTAGGCCATACAACAAACAGGCAGACACTTTATCGGAATGATATATAATAGGCTGTCATTTGCACGATCACAAGTTATTTATATACCAATTTCCAACAAAATCGGTCAAAACATTGTCAAGTTATAAAGGGTAGATTATAAACATAAAAATAGACCGATAGACAAAAATTTAATAAATGGTAAAATTGAGGTCAGTGAGTCACAAAACGATTATTTATTATAAAATTTGACAAAATAACTGTATGTACAGACAGAATGTACAGATTTAAATAGATAATACAAATAATGGATTTCGTAGCGAAAATTTTATTTCGGGAATAAAGCAGAGAAATACACTAAGGGACTTTTCATCAGGAGTGTATTCGTACAATAATATTTAAAAAAAATGTGCAAGGAAACAAGGATGTTGCTTGGTGAACGTTTTTTTAAAATAGGATGCACCCAGTATTTTTTTGTCTTTTCAAAGACTTCTTAAGCACATTGCAACAGTTCTTTCTGCAATGTTCATTGCAAATACCTGCCACTGCTGCCACAAGAGTGGGCTGTTCGAGATGACAGCCGCGTTGTCTTCGGTCCCGACCAGCCGTTGGCTTTGGCCGTGGGCGTAGGTAGGGCATGTTTGGCTTAAAAAGTAAAAATCACATTTAAATGTACACTCAATTAAGGTAAGAAAAATGTGGGGGGGGGGGAGGGCTTGATATCAATTGTTTAATTTTTCATGGTTAGTTATCTGTAAAAGTTAAGTCATGAGAATGTAAGCACTAACCACGCCAACTGATATCCAGCACATTGAAATTTTTTTGGGTTCCGTCAACAAGGAACCTTCATAGTTTCACGGTGTCCATCCGCCTGTCTGTCTGTGCGCAACTTAGCTCAGAGACTTTTAGTACTAGAAAGCTGTAATTTGGCTTGGTTATACATATTAATTTACGTCGACAATTAATCATGTCAATTAAGCAGATTGAAACCAACTTTCAAGACTTGTGTACGTAGTTCATTAGTTAGATACCAGTGAAGCTAATAAAATCGGCTAAAATATAGTATAAAGTACGACGAATAAAGCTTGAAGTATGGAATAACGATATTTTTAATTTTTTCCAATAAAAATTGGTGAATTTTCATAAATTGCGAAAATACGGTTTTTAGTTAGATATTCGAAAATCGTGGTTTAATCACATCTTGACCGTTTAGGATTCTATGAATTTGTTTCAACCGTTTTCCGAGAAATGTCTGTATGTTTGTATGGGTGCGTGCGAGAGTGAATGCGTACATACATGCGCGTGTGTTTGCGTGCATTTGGGTAAGTATCTTATAACTTTTGAACGAATTAACCTTTCATAACGCAAATGGTCTCCTAATCTTAGACTTCCTGAAAATTTTAACTGATTCCGTTTAATAGACTACCAGAAATCTCAAAAATAAGGTTTTTTTAAAACTGTTTTTTTTGTAATAAATTTTAGAGTATTTTACTGATCGATACCATAATCTAATCAGCTCTTGTCCCCGAATAGTTCCATCGATTGCTTTAAGTCAGTGTTTCGCATCTTTTTTTAGGCCATGCCCCATCTTAACATTTTTAAAATTTTTATGCCCCCCATACATAATTTTTAACCTTTAAAAATTGTTTTGTTCCCTTAAGAAATATAAATGATAAGTTTTAGGAAGAAATCACTATGAAATTGTTATCAAACATCGTTTTATTTAACTATTCATTTAAATAACCTAAAGTGAAAGAGTTAAAGTCGTGTCGAGTCCATTTTTAAATTGCCCCCCCTTAACTATCAAATTGCCCCCCTGTGGGGCGTGGGCCCTACGTTGGGAAACACTGTTTTAAGTTAAAAATAAGCCGGTTGATTTATCCAAGACATGTCGGTAGAGAATTTTTTTTTTAAAAAGATCTTTTTTAACAATATTTCTTAAGCTACTCTACCTATAGATTGTAAAATATAATTAGCTCTTCTCCTTAAAAAACGTCCTTTTTTAGAGTTTGTAAAAAAAACTTTTGTGAGACGCTTTCCTGCGACAAGCAGTAACAGACAGCGTGCAACCCACCGTTGACCCTCAAATCTGTTCTTCCACTACAAACATCCAACGAATTGAATCGAGAGGATTGACAGACATCGAACACCCAAGCAAGTGTTAATATTTTATTTATTTTAGTCTGTTAAATAGTCATATTGCTATTTCTACGTACCTTTCACGCCGACTAGGCACATCCTCACGAACAGGCAGACAGTCAGATCCACCAGGTTGTCAGGAGTATTGAAACTATCAACGGATGCGCTCCCAGCCACCTCGCAATAACACGGTAGACAACAGAAAAAATAAGAAAAGTGTGTATCTAAAGTTAACGTCATTAAAAATTATCTGCCGAGGTTTTTTATATAGGTAATGAAATGCAAAATAAGCCGTGAAATAATTTAGTTCGACGACTGTATGAACATATAATTGGGTTACTTGATTTCAATAAGAAATCCTTTAACTTCTGTTGCAAGACATTCGAAATCATAGCCGGGGAGTGCATTTTAAATGTATTAGATAATTATTGGTATGTAGTACAATACTTGATTACGAGCTTTATTCGTATTGTAGTTCATTCTACCTCTGAATTTATCTATTACTTACTAAATCTATACAAAACAGCAATAAAACATAACCCTCCAGTCGGAAAAAATATGGACCTTGCTGACAAAATTGAGAAAAAAATCAACGAGTTTGCTTGCAATACAACAAATCTATGAAGTACCGAATCGAATTACAAGAATTCTACATCTCTTATAATGAATACAATTTAAAAAGAGGTAGAATATGTTTTTTCACATAAAAGTAGTTTATTGCATAAAATGTACTTATTAATATTTATTAAAATTGATAGTGAAATCGTTTTTTTTTTCAAACTTACTGTTTTCATAACTTACGCTAAGTATTCAGTTTTAAATGGCATATAGTGCAGGGCATAGTGGCGCATTCGTTTGCAAAATTGTTTTAATTCGTAATTTTTTTTTTAAAATGTCCGGAAGGTCCTTCTGATTATAAAAGTGTAAAATGACACTTGATATCTTTTGACGTTATTTTTTAAACAACAAAAACTGTATAGCTTAGAAAAATGCATTTTGCAATCAATTATTTTTTTATTCTTTACGATATTTTGAACAAAAAGTCCTCATACCATTATCGTATCTCTAACACAATAATTGTTATGAATTTTTAAAATTGAAAATCGCTTGAAATCGAATTTTCTTGGTTTGATTAATATAGTTTAAAAATCAAAATGCTATAATTTTTATTTTTTATCAAGAATTTCCACTATGTTAAACAAAATAGCCTAAATGGATTTAAAAATTTTGTTTATTTCTATGTTTTATTTATATTATAACAATATGCTTCCAATATGCAATAAAGGTCAGAAGAGTTTATTTCACAGACAGTATCTAACAAAGATTTTCCAATAGATAAGAAATAAATGTTTCAGTAAACTTCAATGACGAAAACAGTTTTCAAAAACAATAAAATCTAATTATGTAAAACTATGAATGAAAATAATTAATTAATTTATATGAGAAGCAGTAATATTATATTTTTTATCTTATCACCGCTGAAAAACCACAAAAATTTTTCAAAAACATCGTCTACCTTTCTCTTACGCTTCTTATACATTGAGATAAGAATGAGATAGAAATACTCTCTCTCTCGAAAGTACATGCGCGTAGGAAGCATATTGTTATAATATAAATAAAACATAGAAATAAACAAAATTTTTAAATCTATTTAGGCTATTTTGTTTTACATAGTGGAAATTCTTGATAAAAAATAAAAATTATAGCATTTTGATTTTAAACTACATTAATCAAACCAAGAAAATTCGGATTTTCAGCGATTTTCAATTTTAAAAATTCATAACAATTATTGTGTTAGAGATACGATAATGGGTATGAGGACTTTTTGTTCAAAATATCGTAAATATAAAAAAAAATTGATTGCAAAAAATGCATTTTTTCTAGGCTATACAGTTTTTTGTTGTTTAAAAAATAACGTCAAAAGATATCAAGTGTCATCTTACACTTTTATAATCAGAAGGACCTTCCGGACATTTTAAAAAAAAAATTACGAATTAAAACAATTTTGCAAACGAATGCGCCACTATGCTCTGGTCTAATAACACTGGAACGTTCAAAGCGTAGCTGCCTTTTGAAAAAGAAGTGAGTGGGTTATTTATAAACGTGAAAAACATGTGAATTTTGAATACCTATTACTTGTAATTTAATCCTGAAGTACTTTTGCCTACACGTAGAGATAACTGGCTAGATATAGAGATAACTGGACCAGAGACAATAAGCGCGTCGACTCTACGACTCTAAATCGAATAACTATAGTTTAATGTCGCAACCAAACAACGACATAAAAAAAATTATGACGCCAGAAACATATCGATCGGATGTACAATGTGTATTGTTTAGGATAGGGGTCAATACTTTTTATTTGAAGTAACAGTTTAGATGAATATATGATAGGTTTCCTCATAAGTTATTTTAATTTTTGTTACATTCAGTTTTTCTGGGACTTCTGCCACAATAACCCCATACTGTAATATCGTGAATCATCATAGATTACGTAAAGGCCTAATGAACTTGCTTGAGTAAATTTTTATCAATTATGTTTCTTAGTTATCTACAAGTGTAACCTGTCTTCCTAATCTATTTCCTTAAATAGTTGACGTGTTCCTCCCATTGGAAATGTTGATCTACGATGATGCCTCAATATATTATTTTGTCACTGATTTAAAACATTGCTGTTGCATTTGTTGGTATAAACATAACATTATTAGTTTTCATATAAAAATATATTAATCCTAGGTAATACCGAATTTGGAAAAACATAAATAAAGCGCATTTTATTAATTGACAGGTAAAAAATTACCTTTATATCATTGTTTAATTTGACAAAGTTCATTTTTAGTCCTTTACAAAAAAGTCTTTTAATGAACTATCATAAAAACAGAACAGTAGCATCAACAAAACATAATTTACGTTACAAAATAAATTTATCCATGAAAATAACATTCAGTCATAAAAGAGAATAGTCCTAAGTACACTGCCTTGTGGTATTCCATAAATAAGTTTTTCCTTTTTTATTGATATTACTTTCTACTATGTTTTTGGTTTGTTTTTTTTTTTAAATAGCTAGTAAACCATTTATGGGCGATTCCATTGACACCTTTATCTGAGTTCTATAACCATATTTTATGTAAAACTGTAGCAAACATTTTTGCCAGATCTTTGAAACGTCTAATGTTTTTCTTGCTTTTCAATTTGTTTAATAAATATGAGCAATGCTTCCAACCTTCCAATAATAAAACCTAATAAGTAAAGGAGCTTAACTTTAATTTTACTACTTTTTTAATAATTTCATATTTCTTATCGTGTTGGATTTTTAATCACTCCACTGCAGAAAAATATTCTCCCGCAAACGTTTAACGTTAAAATTGAGGGACGTTGAATTCAAACTCTCGCGCAGGCACAGCACAAGTTGGAGGGCGCTAATTGTTGTTACCAATGCTGTGACAACGTTTGGGACTATCAGTTTGAGGTGCTTTCCGAGCCATGGTTCTAAATTAGATTAGGAAAAAAATTAAATTGATCAGATTTAAATTAAAAAGTCATAGGTCAGTTCGTCCGTGATAAAGGTTGTACGCTATATTTCTTAGTACGAAGTCAACGCTTCTAAGCACTGAGCCCAAACGCTTGTAAGATTTGGTTTCTAATAACAAAATAAATAATGGAAAATTACTTCCCATTATTCATTTTGTTATTAGAAACATGGATTATTTTGTTATTAAAAAAACAATTAAAAATTACTTTCAATGACGTAGTAGGTTGTGTAAAATATATACTGAATATAGGTTTTGAACCACGTAAATTTATGGAAATATAAAATCATAACATCCTTAACACCCGTTCCATGTGAAGTCGTTTAAGACTTTATTAGCCGTTAAACCGTGAACTCTATTAATAGGTCCATATAATGAAACAAAAAAACCTCTTACGAGTCTGTAACTACAGTTGACTTACACCCATGTAACCCTACACGGGACGTGGCCCTACACGCGCTTGGCCGATTTTTAAATATTGAAATATTTCGATTAAATATCGTCTAAACCTATATGAATTATACGTCTTTTAACTTTTTCAATTTTGTATATAGTATAGATAGACATAAACCTAGGCGTCAAACGATCAAAGTTCTATACCGATACGTTCAGTAGATCTTAAAAAAGAGTTTTCTATATATATGTAGATTATAATAAAAATGTTTTATACGTTTCGATGTTAGTTATTCAATTGCTTTGGAATTGTGAAATTTGAAATTGAAGTTGTTGCATTATTATTTTCATTGAGATGCATATTAATAATAGACATTTTAACTCTATATGTTTTTTTGGTATATTTTGTTCCCACATAGGCAAGATCAGGGGAGTGCAAGTGCACATCCATGGACCCTCCACCCATAACACATGTTATTTTAATAAAGTAAAAAAATATAATTTTGGCGTTTGTGTGGTTTTTCCGATGGCGGACTTGTTTAGATCTATCAAGGAACGCTTAAGTGTCTCTTCTGCATCCAATACCCTGGAGGTGGACTTTTAGTGAGAAAATTCAATTAACTCGCGCTCTCGTTCAGCTGACTATTTCAACGATAATAGTCTTGTATAACATTTTTGCATCCTAAGATTCTTTACTGCCTACTGTCGTTCTTACAATTGCTAGTATGAAGACCACAGGCCCACTGAATATATAAATAGAATATCAGAATATCGTGGCAAATGCCCTTGCTCCAGCACTACCCGAAGCGCTTTGCTGGATTGGAGACTGACAATGGGTAATACTAATAATCTCTTTTTACACTGCATGACCAAAAATAGAATGGAAATGGAACTTCGTCCATTTTGTGTAAACTTCATTCGGCGCTAGTTAACTCTCTATAGATGCTTCTAGTTAAGATCTATATAGACGATCTGTACGTAGTAGTAGAAAGTATTTATTAAGCGTTACCTTCGTATTTTTTTCATATTTTTTGAACAAAAGGTTTAGAAAAAAAAGGGGGAGACCCAATTTCTGCAACTTTCGGAGTGATTTTTTTCAAAATAATTAACTTAATCAGGAAAAATGCTTAGAAACCTTAAAGTGTTTTTAAAATAACTGTCGAATTATGTGTTACTTACTGATGTTTGCTGAAAAAAAACTTTTTCAACTTTTACATGTATGGAGTGCCCCGCTTAGAAATATTTATTTTTGTTATTTAACCATCGAACTAAGTAGCGGTTTATACAGGACACATACACTATAAATTTCATCAAAATACATCTCGTAATTTTTAAGTAAATTGTCTGTGATATACCGACGGAAGGACGAACATAACGAAACTATAAGGGTTACGTTTTTGCCATTTTGACTCGGAACCCTAATAAAAAATGGCGTCAGTGACATACTGGATGGATGTTAGAGAAAAAAACCTTTGAGTCTCTGAGAGATAAATATATCTATTTATTGTGGTCGTAGTTGTTTTCTTTATTGATCGTACCCACTTTGCCCGATGAGTCTTACATTGTTAGTTTCTTACGACGTTGTATTCGGGCAAGTCTTCCGTATTGCGCGCCACTTGACGATATAATTGGCGGGCACGAATGATGATTATCAGTGTGTACGCTGTGTATCCAATTTATTCATATGAGCGACGGGTTTGTGCAAAATATTAAATGTTTTGTATATTTTGCCAATGTTATTCCTTTTCTCGATGTACATATAAAATTTATATATCAGACGTGGTATTGATCGCTAGATCAGTTATTTTGTATGTTTCGAAATATGTAACAAACGCACTTTGTTACCATTCTAAGGAGCGCCAGCCTAGGGGTAGACCGAATAGAGCGGTTGCTCTAGGCGCTCTTTAACTAGGGGCGCTAAAACAACAAAGGCAAAAGACAATTTTCAGCAAAAACATAAATTTTGATGTTGCTTTCGGAAAGATATAGAACAGTGTTACGATATTTAAACTTACTTAGTTTAATTTAAATTCAATATGTGTTGATATTTGTATTAAAAATTTATTTTGAAAAATGAGTAATTATTATTTGCTTAAGCTGAATTAGAATTTCTGAAAAATTAGAGCACTGACTCAAGGACGCTGAAAAACAATCTCGCTGCACCTGAACAAAGCCGGGGCCGGCGCTGATTCTAAGAAACGCTCTTAGTACATAAGTTGCATTTAATCTCATTTACATCCTTTACGATTACTTCCATAATTGCGATTTCCATAGATCAAAAGCACACAGTTTGGATTTCAATAAGCCAAGACCTTTCGTATCAGAATAAGTATAATTCGAAGTTGAATAGAGTTTTGCATGTGTCGGTGTGAGCGAGCGGCGGCTCGGTTGTTGTTTTTGGTGATGGCGGATCGGCGCGGCGGGGCCGGCGGCGCGGGGCGGTCCCCGAGGAGCGGGCGGCGGCTGCTCGGGCCGGGTCCCCGGGGACGGGCGCGGCGCGGGCGGCGGGCGGCGGGCGAGAACTTCGTTTCCACCGGGACCCCGCCGCCGCGCCGGTCCCCCACAGCCTCCACCCGGCAAGGTCGAAGGCTTGCTGTTTAACGATAACGTATTATGAGTATAGAATTTTTACTGAGACAACATACGTAGTATAATATCATATCAAAAATATAATACCTAATCACTAACTATTCGAGGAAAAGGATCTTTTTGCGTGCTTCGTATAGATGTAAAATTGCACAAATATTTAAGTTTAATAATTTATTATTACATGTTATAAAGAATTTGGAGCACGTTGTTATTATAATGGATTGTTTGTTTTACTATAGTAAACTTTTTCCTTCAGTCAAAGTTATAAAGGAAGCAATATTTACAAAGTTAACTGCGTAGTTGTCAAAAATAGGTAATAATCAGTACTTGTACAAAACTTTAATAGAACTTCAAGGCTTTTTTCGAGACCGCATATGAATGTTTTACAACTATTAAATTGTAAATAAAATATTTTTATATTTGTAAAAGTTATATCATTTACAAGAAAGAAATCATTACTCTGAAACAATTAAATGGGTAACAATTGCCTTTGCATCTGTGGCGGTCGGTAGGTTGCGTGAGCACACGTTAGACCGTTTATGGTAATGTTCATAAATTGGCAAAATACATCAAGAATTAGATTCGAAGCGATCGTGTTCTAAAATATGAGAACAAAGAAGGATGTATTCGGATCTCGTATGGCGAATAAGCTGTTGTAGTTGCGACTCGAGACATTCAAGCGAACTGTAATTTTGAGGATAATGCAGAAGTAGTGAAAGCGCCAAGGGACGAGCGCCTCCGTGCGGTGGAGCCCCGGGAGGCTGCCCGCTCCCCGAGGCTTCGAGACGTCGCGTTGTGAACGTAACGCGGAATTTCAGTTGTATTGAACTCGTAATGACGGGAAGGTGGCGTCTGTATTTTTACATTAAAATAAAATATCATCATATTTATATGCCTGTATATAAAAAAAATGATTAATGAATACAAATTCCATAATTTTCATCGTTTCAGAATGGTTTACTATATAATTGTATATATAACAATTCATATATTTAATTCACACAATATGTTAAATGTGTATTTTAATTATTTGTCTTGTAGTTCTTTAGGTATAAAGAGTTCACTAGGTATAGTGAAATTGTTGGTGTTAGAAACACAGAAAAAAAAAAGGATGCCAATAAAATTGTTCTTCACAGTTTATCGTTTCTAGTGACCATGAAAATAGCTTGTACTTTCTTTTTTATTTGGTTGTGATGTTATTAAAATAAGACATGTTAATATTTTTTTCATGTTCTATCGTACCTTCTACATTACGCACCATTACAACTAACATTTTAGTTTAATTGTCAGTTTTAATTTACAAACAATAAAATTAATCATTAAAATATGTTGCGATGTAGGTATTGAACACGGGCATCATAACGTTATTTCGTCTATTTGGTTTAAGAAAGGGTGTATGATATAAAATCGTGTTCGATAGTGTGCTAATAACTAATCTTTTAGCACTTCTGTGGCATTGAAATTGAAAAAGAAAACCAAACAAAATTCATTTAGCACGACCAATCGTCACTTGCCTGTATCTGGAGTTCACATTGATTCGATTGGCGCGTCTCGTGTGACGTTCGCGGTCGCGTCACGTACTTGAAGCCTTAAGGCTATATAGTCGTTTGACCGTATGTTTGGTTTCATAGGTTTCTATTATTAGCTTATCGTCTTTTATTGTGCACTGCAAGAGCGTAATTTCCATGGACTCGACAAGGAATTATAAATAACGGACGGTTGGAAAATAAAAGACACCGAGATAGCTATGTGTGTACACAGACGGAAAATGTACAACAGCATGTTAATCTAGTCAAAGACTTGTAATATGATTGACTACTACCCGTCCGCTTTGCTGGTAGTAAATTTAAATTTCGTAATAATTGTTGTTTTTTTTTTCTAATATATAGAAGTATAATATATAGAGACGAACAAATGAAAAAGTTTGTGTATTTGGGTAGTCTGTTCACGAATGACTATCGTCACTTGATAAAGATCTTGATCTATGTTTGGAGTGTCTTTGAAAGATAGATGTAGGAACAGTGATGTCGGAGAACGGTGTGGTCTGAAAGAAGATGTAGGGATTAGAGTAGAAAAGGTATGTTGAGGTGGTTTGGCCATCTGAAAAGGATGAATGAAGGTAGACTGACAAAAAAATTGTAATACCAAATTTGTGGCGCATTAAAAAAGGCCATATTTTAAGCATCCGAAACCTACGAGCTTAAGGGCCATTCAAGTTTTATTTAAGCACCAAAGGAGGGCCTGGATGGTGTTTATGTCAGCAATATTTATTTACCTTATATACCCCTTTGGTTTTTCTATAAAATTTATTGTATTCTGATTTGAACACATGACAACTTTACTTTTTTATGCTCGAAAGCTTAAAAAATTTTCAGAGATTCCCCTAATACTCGCTCTCACGCGGTGGTTTATGGTGTCAGTTATAAAAAACCGAAGGGGAATTGTCTTGCGTTATCTCTCGAAATGTTCTATATATATATATATATATATATATATATGTAAAGAGAATGATCTCTTTAATTTGAAT
Source organism: Eumeta japonica (assembly GCA_005406025.1). NCBI lineage: Eukaryota > Metazoa > Arthropoda > Insecta > Lepidoptera > Psychidae > Eumeta > Eumeta japonica. Next base: position 52,755 of record BGZK01001745.1, read on the forward strand.
ATACGCGCGCACTGCTAGTTCGTGAGTGAGCCGCGTCGTGTCGCGTCAAGCAAGCTGTCATTGTCAAAATGTCAAGGACAAATATGCTGAGATCATTGAATTATATTTAATCTTATTTGTTAATTAATTTCGTACTTAGTTAAGCTATATGCATCGAGAGGTGATAACAATAAACTTTTAATGTCGTTTCTTTACTTACAGGTAAGATTGTGTTAGTCTTGTAAGGATTATATCAGTGTGTAACCTACTCGATAAATAAAATTGCATTCTTTACTTACAGAGAAACAAATAGAAGTTTTATTTTGCCTCTTGCAATTGAATTGCAAACTATTGTCCTATATATATATATATATATAATTTCTCGATATATATATGGATAGTTATTAATAAAATATGAATTATGACTTAAAGCATTATGATAGAGTGAATAAAGTAAATAACCGGAAGAATAAGTTGTCAACAGTTATGAAATTATTATTTTGATATGGACATGTTCATGCCAAATCTACAAATGTTGTAATTTTGTTATTTCAGTTTCCTTTTTTTTTAAAAAAAACGTAATATGTTTACAAATTTCTCTTTTTTATCATTTTCGTGATTTAACATATATTTTATATTGTAAATTTGCTTTATTCTTTGTTTGCTTTCATTAAAATTCGTTTTATTTCTCGTTTTGCAACAAAACAATAACCAAAGCAAACAGTATTTTAGAATTGTAAAAATATTTTTTTTTATTATTACGATTTCAATAAACCATCTCCGTTTTTGTAGCGACACCGAAGCGAGTCATGTCTGTCAATCCCGGACGTTGTCATCGCATCGGCGACGACGGACGGTCGTCAACAACGCCACTGGGCAGGCGCGGAGGGCTTAAGGTCCAAGAGTCGTACTTATAAAGCACACTTGAGTGCGGAGTTCCATCTTAAGAGATGAGACAGTTATAGTGCTTCGTTATAGAAAACAATATATGTCTCGCTCCCACATTACTTCTTGAGATAGCGCATCAATTGAGTGACGTTTATGAGTACGACCCCCAAGACCCTCAGTCTTGAAATAAGAATGCTGTGAGAGCGCATGCCATGGCGGTAGTAAAAATCTGATACAGCAACTTCCGTACATCGCATCATTACATTAGTCTAGATTTTAAAAGCCGAGCGCGCATTTTATATGCGGAAACGGATAACTCGCTCGCAACACGGTCAGCGCGAGGCTAATATCAACGGAGGAGTATCCGCTAAAAGTGTCTCCCGGTCCAAGGTTCCATTCCGGCGCTGTCCAGATGGGCCATCTGTAGACATGGACGGCCGTAGAGGTCGCGGTCGTAAACGAATCGGGCGCCGGACGGTTGCGTTCGGCCGAGGGTTAGCGGCCGATTCCAATATGGCCGGTAAGAAAATTGAATTGCCGGTGGCATTGTGCGGCGCGCTTTGGTGCAGAATGCGTCCCGCGCGGGACATAACGTGCCGCGTTCCGGCGGCCGAGCCGCTGCGCCCCTCTCGCGGGCCCACCTCGCCGCGGCTGCTGTATCAGAATTCATATTGAATTTTTTTCTTTATCTGAGTACATGTGGTGATTTCGATAAGTAAAGTACAGTCAAAGATGTTGAACGATTTTATTTAGGAATGCGGACATTTCAGTATGCGTATTGTCAAATAACAAGATTTGTCATTATTCTACTTTTTAATTAAGTACTAATGGTATATTTGAAAGAAAAAAAATATTGTATAGTATTTGTAGTTTCTTTTATTTATAAATTATGTAACTGATGATGATGAAGGTGGAAAATATTTCAAACAGATTTGAGGTCGTTCAAGTATTACTTAAGTAGAATTTTAATTATTTTTAACCCCTTCCCTCCCTAGTAAGCCTAGCTCTTACCCTCCTACCCTTATTTTAGTTTATGTTTACGTAAACATTCGTATATTTTTTAGAAAATCTGTTCAATTTCTTACATTATTTAAAAGCCATCACATTTATTATAGTCTACGATAATAAAATAAATCATTTGTAAACTATACAGAAATTGAATGTGCATTTAATACTTATTCAAGTAAATCATTATAATTACATTTAAATTTTAGATTATCGACATATAAACGATGATTAATTTTTCTCTATTCGATTATTTGGTAGGTTAATCGACCTCAGTCAATAGTAAAGAAAAGTTGTTTATGAACATGTCAAATCTAATGATCTTCGACCAGAGAAATTCAGACCAGTAAACAGCGCACACACGGTACTTCCACAAATAAACTATACTTTACAACTTGTGAAAGCGATTTAGGAATAATCAATTATTAGGGGGAAAGTCTAAAGATCTCTTCCACTTTAGAGCCTAGACAAGTAGGAATCCAATGTATGTTGTAATCAGAAACTATCAAATTTTGCAAAAAACACGCAAAATTAAATAAATAAATATTCCTGACGTAATCACTATTCAGACCCCCCACGTCATTAAAAATAAACAAAGTAAAGACTCTCCACTCCCCCATTAGTCCTTACGTAATACTAGAACGGCCTATTTCATACAAAACACCAACAGTGTTAAAATGTTATTAAAAATTGTAATATGTTAAAAAAGGTAAAAAGAAATATAAGTGGCTTGTCAATTGGAACTTTTTATGAATGATGAACAATTCCCATTCACCGTTTCTAATTCCCATTTAAGTACGCAGAATTCTGATTACGCAGTTTCTCGATTGCGCCCCAGCAAACCCGCCCAAATAAATATCTATCTAATTTGCGGGGCATACATGGACATGCAGTCAGTCAAGTCTTCATTATTGTTTGCTTTGTCAATCGACCACTGCCGCAAAATTAGAATTTAGTTTCTTCAACTAGTGAAGCGTTGAAGTCGTCGAAATAGAAAAGCATAGAAGTATACTTACATTAACAAAATGACCAAACGAAATTGGCTTCGTAGTAGGCGTGGCATACGATATTGGCTTCGCCGCCGCACAGATGTTCACCACGTGTCCTTATTCTTTCTCTTTCTGTCCTCAACGAGTGTCTTCCTTTTTCTCTTTCTTTCTCTTCGGTAGAAAGAGAAAGAAAGAGAAAGAAAGAGAAAGAAAGAGAAAGAGAGAGAGAGAGAAAGAAATAAGAGTGTCATTCGAAATTACATTTAAAAAAGATAATAATAAGGTCCTTTATAAGAGATTTATTTGGTTTAAAAATATGTCGTCTGTCCTCATTTAAATTTGTGTGGGTTATGTGCCACGAATGCACTTAAATTTGTTCGACGTTATAATTCTACACTTTTCTATTTCGATATTTAAAGTAGATAAATATGACAAGAGAATAGATTATAGAGTTTTTAAAGTAAGACGATACTGGTTGAACGTTAACCGATAAGTGTATAGCGGTAGACACATATTCACAAAATGTTGAATATTTAAGAGGGATATTAAAATTCCATTCATCTCGTTAGTGAAGCTGCGGAATAATTATAGATAAGTAATGAATAAATTGATATATGAATATTTGGAAGGACTTTTGGGTTACGGTGAATTCGAAAACCTATATCTTGTTTTTTTCTATATAAAGTAGTATTAAATTTGAGTAAATAATCAATTTACGTTAATGAATTTGTATCCAATAACGTATGATCGCATAGGTTTAATCCATATCATAAGATTCGTGATTTGAAAATAAAAAGTGAAAAATATCGCATAATATGATATAACGAACTGTTTTAAAGAATAATATTAATATTTTTTAAACGAATATAACCGTAACTTTAAATTTTTCACAATGTGTATAAGACCGGATAAGCCGAATTCAGTTGGAAGCCAATACCGTCAAAATCGTTGATATATCGACTTCAAAGAAAAAACAATATCGGTTTGTGTACACGCTCCAGAGACCGACGGGATGCCTTCACCTCTCTTCTGCAAGAAATCAAAAACCTCGAGAGATTTCAAAGTGATCACTATCCCCTAATTTATTGATGCAAACAAAACTGCGAAGATAAACAGCGCAATACATGTGCGTACTGACCTCTGTGCGTACTAGTTTATCCTTAAGTAAAGGAATGCTAATACTTGAATTAAAAGATAAAGAAAGGTCTGAGTTTTACGTAATAATGCACGCCGACTTATCGTTCAACGCAATAATTATTAGAGAGAGAAAATGAAAAGCTAACAGTAAATTTTTTACTTTCAATTTGATAGCCTTGCTGCACCCGACGAATAGAAATTAACCGTAAATAAAAGTTGATTTCCACAGAATAGTTTAAATTTGAATACCGAGTATCTCCATTTTATAGGTTACTATGTATCCATTAAAAAAAAATTAAAACAAAATAAAAGATAAGGCTGCTTTAAAATTGAAATCTATAAATTATTTACATCAAATGCCATCACTAAATACATATTTCAAAGAAATAACTGCAGTTATCTACAGTTTGAGGAGACTTGTAGCTCAACCCAATGTAAAAATTTTGTAAATATTGCGTTTATTGTTTTTGTTTCTATTGAGTATGTAAGATTTCTTTTTAACTTCCCGCTAAGAAAATTGAAAATTTTAAAAAATTTTCGGGAAGTTATTAGTTTCACCCCATTTTGCAAAAATCGAGTTTTCATCTCGACGTTCTGAGGGTCTAGGAAGCTTCCCTGATCATCCCTGAGATTATGTCCGTATGACTGTGTGGATGTGTGTGTGTGTTTGTGCATGTGTGGATGTATGTAAACCTCTTATAACTTTTAAACGGCTTGACCGAATCGAGCCCACTAAACGGCGTTCCAAAGAGTTTTACCAAACTTAGATTTCCTGAAAGTTTGAGTCCGGTAGATTTTGAGAAATTTTCAAAAAAAAAAAATTTTTTTTAGAGGTTTTTTCAAAATAACTTTAAAATGGCTTTAAAAAAATCTTATCAGCTCTTAGCCTATTAAAAACACGTCGATTGCCGCAAACCGGGTCAAAATCGGTTGATTCGTTTGTGAGAAATCGTTGCGAAAGAAATCGAAAAAAACAGTTTTTTTTGGAATAACTACGAAACGGCTTGATCGATCAATTTCAAATTCTAACCAGCTCTTGACCCTGTAAAAACACGTCGATTGCCGTAAACCGGGTCAAAATCGGTTGATTCGTTTGCGAGAAATCGTTGTCGAAAAAACACGAAACAAACCGTTTTTTACTCAAAAAATCGCGTCAAATCCCGTATATTTTCGAGTGTTTTGAACTCGAAAATAGCCTAGTTGGCCTACAGGGTTAACCTATTTTTTTTCATAAATCGTACATATTATCCGGATTTTCAAATATTCGAATATTTCAAATAACATTTTAAATAACAATAATTAATCCGGTTAATCAAGATCCTACTGGATTTGTATGTACTAACAGAAGCACAATTTTTGCACATACTTTCGATGTTAAAACTTTATGTTTCTTTTTATCTCGTCGCTATCTAGCCGTATATTAATTGTATGAATAATTTATTTAATCAACTTATTGTTAGTTAAATATGTAATTTCTATATTAAATAAAATTGAGCACTTTAGAACGACAATTCGAGAATAAACGAAAATTCGTATGTACATTTGAGAGCTTTTAGAGCGTAGTTCGAAGAGTCCATTCGCGCGCACTGCCCCAGAGCCGCAGCCGTGCGACGCCAACGCCGTGGCCACGTCAATCCGTCTCCGTTGGTTTGCACGTGACGAAAATACCTATTTTAACGTTCAGTGTAATCCGCAACGTGTCGGTCTAGTTAGCAAAGGAATATTTATTATTGCATCTGTCTTTTTATAAACGCTTCGTTATTTAGTCTTTCTATTAGATTCAGATACTGTGATAAAGGCTTTCATTTTTTTTTATAGAAAAGCAGCTATATGGAAATTAATGACATTTTATGAGGGTCTGACAAGCAAACCAGTATACTGGTGAATATTTAGGATTCTTTGTATAACTATACTACACTTCTCTCAAATGCCCACAAATGTCCGTACGCCGTTGCTTATAGCACGAGAAATTAAACTTGATTCTACAACCTAATAATAATTTTGTTCTTTTTTTTTCTATTTATAAACTCGATTTTGTGGATTATAAAATAAACATTTAAGGACTATTTAAAAACTAATCTAATGCCTGTGTTTACAATAATTTTGTTTAGGTTTATTAACTATAATATACATTGTGATAGTTCTTTTTAAGAACTCTTTTACATAGTTTCGCACATATGTTTTGGGTATGCCACATAAATTATATAAGAATTCTAATTAATGATAAAAACATTGTCACTTTTGATAGAAATTCAAAACCCACCGTATTTATGGTTGTTTTCTTTTTGCTTTTGCATGCCTTAAGCGCGTGCGTAGGTGTGCTTCTACTGTCGTCTGAAAATTCCGTGTAATCACGATAACTAAAAAACTATTTAACTTTTAAACTTAATTTCTTTTTCAATCTTATCACTAATCGATTGGGAATAACTGTATTGAAAATCATAGCTTGATATAGTACCGATTAGCTGTAATTGATTTTTTTAACTTACAGTTATTTATGTTTTGATCTGTCATTTCGCTTAAATATCTGAAATGGGGGATTGAAATGAATATTTTATGATTTTGTAATTGTCAACAGATGGCGGTAGTAATATCAAAAATAAAACAACTATTTTAGCAAGAGGATCAGCTGTATGATTTAGTTCAACTGTTTAGCTTTAAGTCTCGCGCGCAGGGTGCCCGGGTTCAAATCTGTCCTAGAATTTTTAAAAAAATATTTTTAATTGCTTTCAAACGTTTTAATTAATTAAAAAGTTATTTTTAATGTAATTAGTAATACGTTTATATTAACAACAATTATTGTATAATAATTTTAATTAGTGAATTCGGGAAACTTTTGAAGAATTTCAAAAAAGAGGGTTTTTGGTGAAAAGCTCATATATTATCATTAACCTCTATTAATTTAAATAACATACGTATGTCACTAGCGCTTAAAGCATGCGAATTTGGTTTTACCAAATTTCTTAATAACGTGTACAAAGACCTAATCAACATTTTTTTTGGTTTATTTTCTTATCTTGTCAACAATTATCACGTGTATTTCTTTAACATACATTTTTAGTGTTAATCAAAACAAATCGACGGCAAATATTATTTTCGGGAATTCATTTATCGCGTGAATATTCATGTACACGATATCATCAACTAATAAGCATCACTAACAAACTACTGTAATTCAAAATTTTGCATATTATTTTTTAACATAATACATAATATGACTGCGTAGGTAAAGTCTATCAATCCGCACTGAACTCACGCTATGAGCTATGGATTCGATTATATTCATAGTGATAATAATTAGACTGTACAGTACAATGCACGAAACTCTACCGCTGTGAAATTAGTCAAGAAAGCGTCGCGATGGCCTAAAATTGGCATGCGTGGGAGAAAAAAAAAGAGTCGTGGACCGTTAAACCTGCACACTACATCATTCGCAGGCAATAGACAAAACGGAAGAGTTTCGTGCGTTGTACTATACCTTAGCACTAAAGATATCTAAAAGCGCTGGAAACGAATGGGATGTCAGTATTTGTTCTTTATTATAATAATCTAATCGAAATATTCTCGATGTAATCTAAAATTTATTAAACTTTAATATCGTTTGCTCAAAATTAGCAATAACTTCAAAAAAAATCAATGATTAAATAACTATTAAAACTACTTTTCTACACTACATAATAATTTCAGATAATATTTTTAATAAAATAATGAAGTTACAACTAAACATTTTCTTTCTTTTGTTTTTTTCTTATTTTCCATCTCGTTCTCAATTTCCCTTTCTTCCCCATTTTACTTTAGATCTCACTCTCTTCCTGCTCCTCTCTTTTCGTTCTCTATTTCCCCTATCTTCTATCCTTCGAATCTCTCTCCTTTCTTTTCTCTTCCTCTATTTTATATCCACTCTCATCTGTTTCTTCTTTGTCCTCTCTCTCCTTTCTCTTTTCTCTCTCCCCTTTTTTATTGCTTTCCCTCTCACTTCTCTCATCTTACTTCTATACATCCTTTTTATCCACTCTACCTCTATCACCCCTATTCACTCATTCTTATCTCTCCTTATTTGCTCTATCTTCTTTCTACCCCTGTTGCCCAACTCTCCTTTCTCTACCTCCCCGCTCCACTTCATTCTCATTTCTTTCTTTTAACCCTCGCTTATTTCAAGCAAAGCGAGCAAATAAATTAGGCCGATAGATTTTGTATCTATTTTCGTCATTGTATTCTACGAGGGCTGCTATTTATGTCTTCGGAATATCAAAAAGAAACAATCATCTATCATTTAATACGGTATTATTGGTTTTTAAAACATTCGATATGATGAACGATGCACTTTGCATATGCTGAAACCAATTTTCACACCACTTTTTCCATTCTGATTGAGGTATTTCCAAAACATACATTTTAAACGCATCAATGGCTTCTTCGCGGCCCGAAAAACGTTGACTACGTAATTTATTCTTCACGCTTGGGAATAAATCTTTGGGTGCCAAATCGGAGCTGTACGGCGGATGACCCGTCAATTCGATCTTCTGACCTTCCGAAAACCGAGTTGTTTCGGCTGACGTGTAACAGATAGCATTGTCATGATGAAGAATGGTTTTGCGTTGTCGGTTGTTCTTTCTTATTTCTTCAAAGATTTCTGACAATCAAATGATCGTTTACCACTTCGAATTAACCGTTTTACGATTCCCTAGGAGCACTGTAACCACATCTCTATTTATATAAAAAATTAGGCAACCAATTGTTTCAAAATGCTTTTGGCACGAATCACTTTTGTTGGGTTCGATTCATCTTGGAACACCCACACCGTTGATGTTTCGCCTAACAATCCAAGATACATCATATGTATTATAAACAGCGTTTGACCCATCGTGATTTTTGCACCAATCGACCCAAGTCTGTTTTTGATCAACGCTCAAGTTGTGCGGAATCCAACTCGAAAAAAATTTTTAAGAGTAAAATTTTTCGTAATATCTTATGTATGCACGTTATACTTATTCCCAGGGACGTCTTTATCTTGCGATATGTAACATGTTGATCTTGCATTATAAGTTCCCGCACAGTATCGATATTTTGTGGTAGAACAACCGATTTAGGGCGACCTTCTTTAAATTTGTCCGTGTGCAGAGACCGCCCACGATTAAACTCACAAAACCATTGATACATAGTGGTTTTAGATGGTGCTTCATCCCGAAAAGTCAAAGTAAGTTCATCGATGCAGTTTTTGAGTTAGCCCACGCCGAAAATCATAATAAATCATCGCACGAAAATTTTCACGAGTTAAATCCGTGGTGATAAAGACACGTAGTTTGCAAAATGACGCCATAATGGTAAAACAATTGTCGGTTAAATGAAACAAACTGTATTCTATAGCCAAGGAGTTCCATTTTTAAATGTTGTAATTACTTATTATATATTATTCTATATGTGGTCAGTTTCAAATACATAAATAGCAGCCCTCTTAGCAGTAAGTTATACGATACATTAAATTCTGTTTGTCTGTTGTTGACTTATAAAGAAAACATCTCGGTAAGCAGATATTCAGTCTTATATATATCATAACAAAAAAGAGTTTATGTTTTTTCCCAGGATTCAAGCTGCCTTTCTAACAAATTTCATCAAAATCTATTCAGCGACATAGCCGTGAAAACGTAACAAATAAACGGATAGATTTATTTTCACAATTATTATTATTAATATTAGTACGGATTGTAGAGAAAATCTTAGGATTTATGATTTTAGAAATCGGTAATTTTTGGAACGATTTTTTTGTGAATTTCAAATGGCACTATTGAATCTTACATGTAATAAAACTGTACAACTCCTGTATTCTTAAATGGATAATTTATGCCATATAATGTTAACAGGTCATATAGAAAAAGTAACAGAATACAATAAAACCGCTTTGATAAAACATTTTGTGTTTGTTTGAAAATAAGTAATCTTCAAAACTACTAGACGAATTTTCATGGGGTTTTCACTGATAACTTAGGGCATTTCACATTAAAATTGACTTCTGAATTGACGTATTTTGAAAATACATTCTAATCTATACGAATAACAAATAATATTCCACATGCATTACGAAAAACATTCTTGATAAATGTAACTTGATCGGAAACTTCTACGTCTATCGTAAAATTTTGGTAAAATTCTTTTATAAAAACGCGTCGCAAACTTTGCGGTAATTTATGAAATTGTCAGTGATTATAACATTACTTCGAAACAGGTAAGTTTTATTTCACAATTGGTGTGATTTACTTCATGATAGTTAAAAATAACAAAATTTATTTTTTTAATATAATAATATTGCGAAGGTTTTTGTACATTACGCACTTTAAATTATCTATTTGACTGTTTTCGGTCAGTAAAATTTTGTTGTTGACGCACGTGTACAATGTACATGACACCAATTGATAAATAAACAAAAAAAAGGTTTGAATAAAACTTATTAGACCTAATAAACAATGTATTTAATTTTTTTTTTCATTATTCAATCATCGATGAAAGAATATGATCAATGTCACATAAAAATGTATTTGGCAGTTTCTCGAGAAATGTCCATCAGATTCATTCAACACTACAAATATTGTAATAAATTATATGGTTTAGGGAGTTCAGAGGCTAAAAAGCAAACTATTCATTATTTGAATATACTTGAATTTACTATTCAACACGGAACAAACATTTGAATATACTATTCAACACTTGTCGAAATTTCATGAAACAGAACATAGGCAATATTTAAAACGTCAATCGGAAATCAAAGAGTACAAATTAAAAACTAAATGATTGGAGCGTTGCGATTCCTCAAACTCAGTTATTAGCACTAATAGTCAAATTCAAATTCAAAATATCTTTATTTCATAGGTTACAAAATAACACTTGAAATACGTCATAATTTTTTGCAAATCTACACTTTACCGCTCGTTTGGAAGGCAGTTTTCCCTCAAGAAGAACGAGCAAGAAACTTAAGGGTAGCTCTTTTCTAACTTGCACATACATAACCAAAACAAATACGGAATCATTAGGAATGACACAGCCCGGTAAGAGGTCGAGCCGCTTATGCCCATTGATTTTTGTCTTCTAAATATTCAGAAATAGCATAGTACCCTTTTTTACTGAGTGATTGTTTAATAACACTCTTAAATTTATGTAGGAGTAAATCTTGTATATCTACAGGAACCTTATTGAATAGGCGCACACAGAGCCCTCTGAATGAATTTGAGACTTTACTTAGTCGACTAACATGTGAATTCAGTTTATTTTTATTTCTGGTATTGAGATTATGTCGACTACTATTTCTTTTAAACATTTCTAAATTTTTTTTTTAAATATAATAAATTTTCATAAATGAATTGAGATGCCAGGGTTAAAATTCCAATTTCCTTAAATTTATTCCAATTTCCTTAAACTTATAAAGTGTAGTGGTAGTGGCAATAGGAGTTCTCTGGAAACAGTGAAGGGCTATGGGAAGTGCATGATATATCTGCTTTTAATCGTCACTTCTGGAACGGACGATGGTGATGACTTATCACAAGTTACGAAAATTATTCAAGTCTACTTATCAGAGCCAAGGTTACACAGAAACGCAGACATTTATTCTTAGAAATTCTAGTCGATTTCTGTCTTTGAGGTAGGTTGCACTTTAATTCTTGTCGACTTCATCCACGAGTGTTATCAGTACATAACTATTTAGTGTTGCTGGTCAAATTTATTCAGACAGAACAAGCTCATTGTGAGACAAAAATGTTGATAAATTATTGTTTCCCATTTGTAATATTAGATTGCTTAGTTATATATACTGATAATTGTAGGTAAGTACTTTTTAATTTTTATTTTATTGTAGTCGATTAACAAAAGTGCCCTAGAAAATGACCAAAGTTTTGAAGAAATTATTTTGTTCTTTAGATGTAAGACTTCTTTTTTTGTTTTCAGTACCTAATTGTATTCGGTAAAAACTAATTTTGTTTAGTACCTTTTATTTTACGGTACTCGTGAATGATATTGAAAAGACTCTTAAACTGTCTGATTATGATCGACTATTTATTTTTCTTCCTACGGAAACGTGAACTTATATGGAAGTTTAAGGTTTTGGTTCCGGTTACGGCCGTAAAAAGTAGTTTCGGTCGGATATTACCTTTAAACTGCGACTTCGCTCGCACAGATATCTCATCCCCTATTCGGGATCCTTCACTAATCGTGGTGCCGCTCACGCTCTTAATCCCCATGTTTTGTGTATAGCTACTTAAGGATAATGTAATTTCACTCTTAGTTCCGGCGAGAATTTATATCGCAGTTTCGATTTAGGTCCCGCTGTCGGTTGAGGTTCCGACCCGGGATTATTTTAGTTCATTTCACAGCTTCAATTTTGATTTTTACCCCGATTCCAATTAACATTCTAAATCAGTGTTGATTGATTAGCTTTTTCGTGGACGAAAAACATAGACAACATTTCGATTTTGTGTATTAAGTTTTTGGGAGGGGTAATTCATATGTATAGCGTATGTAATCACAATAAAAATACTCTCAGGATCGCTCACTTGTCTACCTGTCTGTTTGTCCGTTTGTGATAACCAATTCGAACACGCTTTTTTCTAAATCCACAGCTACTTATAGAGTGAATAAACTTATTTGTTTTTGTGGAACCAATAATAAAATTATGAAAAAAAAAAACTTTAATCAAATCTCTTACAAATATGTTTTTATATAAAATTAAAATTTATACTTTAATAGATATTAAAGAATATGTACAAGAGATGAGTATTACCCCTTTTATCTCGGAAACTACGACGACTAATACTTGAAAAAAAAAAGAAAGTACAAGCTTAATGTACAGAGTCAGCTTACGACAAACCCCAAGTCTGTAGAATCCCACGGGAAATGCAAAATGTTAGTCTGGAGAAATTGTTTATAAAATATTAGGTCGGTGAAAAAGGTTTTTCGTATTTTACAAGTAAAAAATTTCAGTAAAATCTCTTTGGTCGTGCTGTTCGTATCGGGCTAGTTTTGATAGTATCAAATAGAAGATATTTAAAAAATAAAAAACCAAAAGTAAAAACGGTGTTCCTTTATTTTTCTATTGTTTTTCTTTCCATTAAAATTAAAGAATCTAACGAAGCAGTTCGATACATTATCAAGTTTTATTGCAAAAAAAAAAGGAAAATGCGACAAAAACCGCGAAAAAAATTCGTGACGTTTATGGACTTAATTCAGTGTCGTTAAGAGTAACAAAATACTGGTTCAAGCGTTTTCAGTCCGGTAATTTTGATGTCCTGTTACAGATAAAGTCGATGCTGTCTTGGAAAAAGTAGAGAAAAATCAGTATATTAATTCGTAGAACATAGCGAAGAATTGGGGATTGGCCAAAAAACAGTTTTCATACATTTGAAAAAAGCTAGATATACAAAAAAGCTCGATAAATGGGTTCTATACCAGCTCATTGAAAGAAATCTCATGAATCATGTACTTATTAGCGATGCTCTATTGAAACGTAACGAAATCGAACAGTTTTTGAAAAGATTGATCAGTGATGATAAAAAATGGATTACCTACGACAAGAAAGTGTAAAAAAGAACATGATCAAAAGGCAAGCAAGCTTCACACTCACTACCTACAAGTTGAACAAAATGGCAAACATATATATATAATATATATATAAAAAATATAATGAAAAATAATATTGAATTTGTATATAGAATTCGAAAAAACTTTTTCCCTGACCTTTTATATTGTTTAGTTTGATCGATTAGAAATACGATGATTTTATTTATGATGGAGCCATCTCGAAGAGAAACCGACTCGTACTTGGCCCTATTTTTATACTAAACATAGTAGGTAGTTATCTGCTTTTTGGGTATATTTTGTTATCAATCGCTATTAGTTCATCATTACGACTTTAAAATTTTGAAATTCCAATCATCTTTGTCTTTACATTACACATAGGGGTGTCCCATGGGATACAGTAGCTGTCGGTGGGGTTTTAGGTTCTGGAGCGCCGAGTACTTCTGATAATTAAGCGCCCGCCGGCCGGCCCCGCGAGAGCCTCCCCGGGGTCGTTGCGACGGACTTCCAAGTCTCTATAGAACTTTCGTTGTGTGCTTCGACCACCTAGTACTTTAAACACTAGCTAGCGGGACCTCTGTGAAAACACCGATGTGGATGTATAATATTTATCAACATTTATAAGGCTACTTTTCAATCAAATTCAAATAAAAAGAAATTATTTAAGTACTGGAATAAGTACCTATTGCAAACGAATTTCATAGCTTTTGCAGAGAATATATTTAGATTTCGGGGATAGATACATATTTATTTTCCCTTTAAATTGAACTCATCTGGAATGACTACTTCTTCCAGTTGTAATAGTCGGGTAAGTTTGCGATACTTTCATAGTGAAAATAAAAACTTTATTAAATTTGGGTGTTTTTCCAAGAATGGAATAATCTCAGTTTAATTCAACTATTGTCATTTTTCTGACAGAGTTTTTATTTTGTTATAATATTTTTGGAGGTATTGACCGCAAACTTGATTAAGTGATTTATACCGTTTTTATCTTTGAATGGTATTTTATTTCTTTCAAAGAATTTTGTAAAGAGCGAAATAAAGGATAGTCCTATGCCAGGACTGTACGGAGAATGCATTAAAACTTCATACATGAAATGCATGTTAATAAAGGTGTTATCTACGTATGTTTCTCTACAAATTATGTCATTTCTCAAAACTTGACTATGAATTTATGTTATTTATATTTCTTTATATTTATAAATTAGCTGTAAGCACTCATTTTCCTGGAGTTTTTTTGGTCATACATTTATTAATTTATATCTAAGACGCATATCAAAAATCATATTTATTTCATCAAAAGACTTGTCATTTTTTATGTTTTTAATAGTGTATTACAGTAGCTGATCATCTTCTGAATGTATGTTCCGCATAAGTTTCTGGATTTTCAAATTCAAGAACTGTGTTACAATTAAAAAAATCTATTTTAATCTTTAAACACCCATAAATCTTTACATTTCAACTTTACTATTTTAATATTGAACTTTTGATTCTGTTTATTTTTTATTGTTAAAAGCTATGAGTAAATATACTATTTACTCATAGCTTTTGACATGTTGTTGACATAAAGTTTTAATGCATTCTGCATACAGTCCAGGCATAGTACATTCATTTATTTGGTTCTTTACAAATTTTTTTGAATGGAAAAAAATAGCATTAAAAAGATAAGAAACGGTGTAAATCACTTCAATCAGTTTTGCGATCAGAAATCCCAAAATTTTTATAGCTTAGAAGCTGTAAAATGTTGGCAAAGGCTCTGTCAGAAAAATAACAATAGACAGTTGAATGAAATTAACATTATACCATTTTTGGGAAACTCCAAATTAAATAAAGTTCTTATTATTCTCACACAAAGTTTTTGAGCTGTAGCACAGTTCCAGAATTAGGAAAGTGCAGAAACTTGTACAGAATATACATTCAGAAGATC
Source organism: Eumeta japonica (assembly GCA_005406025.1). Taxonomy (NCBI): domain Eukaryota; kingdom Metazoa; phylum Arthropoda; class Insecta; order Lepidoptera; family Psychidae; genus Eumeta; species Eumeta japonica. The sequence goes on from BGZK01001745.1 coordinate 68,238, forward strand.
ATCAGGTAAAGTAGCTGACGACTTTCTAAATGTATGTTGTAAACTGATAGTGGTCCGATCTGATTGCTGCTAAGACACACGGCGGATTGAAATCCAGTACAGTCGCCGTAGGCTACGTTTAAATTTGCATTGGAAACAAAAAAAACGAATTGTTTAGCGGATCGCGAGTGCAATATCGGACAGGCCATCTACTTCACGAGGAGATCCGAGTGTAATTAACCAAATTTTTGAAACAACAACTAAAAAAGCTATGGAAATCGATGTGCAACACAAAGGCAATATTAACTTTCAAATTTTGGACTCGATTTCGATCAAAAATATTAAAAATATAAATGTCATTTTTATAAATTGTTTAAATTTGTCTATGTATTTAAATGAAAATATAAATAATTGTTTTTTTTTTGCTGTATTTCCATGTTTCTCACGTTAAGCAAAGTTATTTTTGTTGTTATTAAGGTTTTAACTTTTTTTTGTTTTTTTTTTTTGTCTGGGGAGGCTTAGCCCCTCCAACTCCACATCGGAGCTTTGCCCCGGGTTTTGTCTTTGGACCCTAATTTTCTATTGTCTCCGCATTTGTGATAAAAAAATGGTATGTGCAACTCGTGCGGTGTTCAGTTTGTCTATTCGAGCGACAAAGCGCACTCGCTTCGTTTGTGCGCTCAACTTCGCTCTCATGGGCAATCGACAACTTACCGCACGAGTTGCACAATATAATATTAACCACTTGAGCAACATACATTTAGAGCTGCTTCTTTAATATCCTTGCTTTACAAAACTTGTATACATGATCGATAATTTTAACCATTACACTTGAATGTTCATCATAATATTTGTTGGATCATAGTGGAACAATACATGCTTGAGACTGTAACTTCCTTCTTAAAGACTGTAACTGCCGTTTTTTACGTACTATTGTTTCCAGTAATTGCAATTCGATCTGTTTGACTACGCGGAAGTTGTTCATTCTCTAAGTAGATTTCTTTTTTCACTTGCCTGTACGTTTGGTGTATTTCTCAAGATCTTTCAAGTTACTCTTCAGTCTAAATATTTCTGTTTTGTTCATAATTTTTTCTTAAGAGTGCGAAACGTGCTATTTTATTTCGTGGTTTCATTTCTTCACGCCATATTTTGCCTTTACGGAACGATTCTAAATTTCGAAAATGTTTTTTTTTTACTTTGACACTGTTTTTATATTTTAATTTCTTACATTTTACTATTCTTTTTTCCCAAGAAGGTGAAATTTTCATCTAAAAAATGAACACGCGTACGAGCATATGAACAGTGTGAGAGTTTTACCGATTAAAATACCTCCTCATACTACTGTTAGCAGAAGGGCTTTTACAGCGTAACCGGACGCGTTGCGAGCGGTGAGCATTGCAGTCAAGCCGCAGAAAGTTTCTGAGCGACGGCCTAAGAGCAGCTCGAACAGGCACGGACCTCGGCTTAGGTCGTTGCTGGAGGCAACGGAGGTGATGCGGGCCAGCCTGATATTTGTAGTCTGAAATGTGAGTTTGATGTGCTAGATTGATAGAAGTTCCCGGTGGCACCTGGTATAGTGCCATGGTATATGTGAATACAGCGATTTCGACCTTATGATAACCCGGTCCGTCGTTCGTTTACAGCGAGTATACAACCTTGGAGGACTCCAGCATGATCGATCTGGATGAGGAGCGCGTTCCCTACACGTAGAAATGAAAGTTTATGTCCTTACGAAAATTTCGCATTATGAGTTCATACTCATACTTGAATTTTCTAAAAAGATTAAGAAACTCATCGAATTTCCGAGAAATTTCTCTCATACATGAATTAGAGTTAGAGTAATGCACATTTTGAAGCTTCGTGGACGGGACTAACTGGATAATCCGGCCTAGCTTGTTATAACACAAGATAGATTAGGTGAACACTCTAATTATAAACCGTCGTAGTTTGTAGATGTAGAACTAATTATACATCGCCGTACTTTCTAATTTGAAGCAAAGCTTACCTTTTAGGTGATAACTTTAATAAATTATTAAAATTGAAAGCAAATTTTCTTTTTTGATAGTAGGTAACCGCAAATACAAATTTTATAGCAGTCGATGAATAGTCATAATTAGTGGCACGTGTCTATCTATGGTGGTTTTTAAGATTCTTACTTTTCACTTCTGCAAGAATGGATGACTGATGTTTTGATGTGCAGACGCGGGTTAGGAAGTGCACAAAGTTCTATTCCTGAGGCAGCCTTAGCTTGCAACATTTCGATAAAGCACATCTGCCTGCACTGCCTACTGTCGAGGCTTAATCGCATCAGATGAAAATCCAAGCATTAATATAGGTGGGAAGTGAAATAATTTCAATGTTCGAAACCAGCTACCTTAATGGTTTTGTATAACAGTGCCAATCTTTATCAGCTTTCCATGAAGAGAGCTGGGTCAAATTAATCTGAATATTTAATCTTAAATATCATCAAGTTTGATTATATATCTTTTGTCGGCACTTGCTGCCGGGTGGCGTCTATTACACTACTATAGTTCATAAATGATAAAACAGTTACGTATTTTAGGCCTATGATATGTCAGAGTGCTCATAAAAAGAATCATACAACTTGAATCTCGTGTCTCTTGAATATAATTAAATGTCGTGTATTTTATCTATATGCCTTTCATTTTTTTTTTATTGTTAAGCTTACTTTTGAAAAATATAGCGTTACATCGTATCCGATGCTTAATTTTTAAGCGCAATAACAAAGTGCATCTCAGACAACAATTTAATAAAATAGTGATAAACAAATGTCGTATGTACTTACGCATGTAATCTATGTGTACCCCTTTATATGTTTCGTAGTATCTAAAAACACTCTTATCAAATAGCGAACCAAACATTGAAATTGGTAAAACTTCTTTTAGAAACAAAAACTAGAAGTATTATTTGTAAAATCTCAGTGTATGTATTACTTACACATATCTCACTGTAGAACATTTTTGCCTTCCAAGGAGTTGGTATATTAACGAAATAAATCGAGACGAGACCAAAAGTTTAATGTACATTAAACTATAGGTCTCGTCCCGAACCACTGATGATCGACATTTATATGAAAAAATAATTATTTCTCTACTTTTAAAGGAATTTATGTACGAAACAGATCAATAACAAAATGAAGTAGCATCAGTCACGCGTTTGAATAATATGATTTCTTTTTGAATACGCTGACATTGCTAAATCTGACGTGGGCTGGGCGCGTCGGCCAGCGATCACGCGACCGCACTTCCCGCATCTCAGGCTCCGCCAAGGCTACTTTCGTACATTATACATTAGCTTTATCCGCATAATATTTTTAATGTACCAATCAACATGAAATCTGGGCAACGATTGCCCTTGCAGGTTAGCCCGGAAACTTTCCGCCGTTTTCGAGCTCTCCTAACATTAAAAACATCATTGCATTCGTTTCGGAGTTGTTTGTGGTCTAAAAAAGATGACTTGGTTATTTTCAAAGTCATCAACCTTTAAATTGCCATTCGATTTTGAATTTTTCGGGGTTGCTGGTAATAATTCTAGGGTTTCTACATTTTAATTTAGTGTGTCACCACCCTCAAACGCACAGTTTCACTACTCCGTCGATTAGGTCGGTCAGTTTCTAAGACGTTAAAGGTTTCGGATTGTTCCTCAATTTACCCGAAAGTAAGACAACATGGATAAGTGTGCGATAATAAAAGATGTGTAATACCACGCAAATTATGAAACTAGTGAAGCGATGTTTACATAATAAGGAACCATCATAACTTAGCTGGTACCATACCATCAGTCTCAATTCGCAGAGTGCTTTTTAACAATCTAGCATAATCTTATCGCAATCCGTGCAACATTTATCTTTGAAAATTTCCACTGGTCATATTTTTGACCAAAATGATATCCATCTGGGAACACAATATTTCAAATGAAAAAAGTCTGTAAAACGAATGATCCTGCAGGGCATCCTTAAAACTTCTCGTTATTACATTTATCGATGTGATTTGAGCTCCTCGAGTCCAAAAAATATAATTGTCTCAAAGCTCAAAGACCTTTATCTTTAAATTTTTTTTTCTCCAAAAAACGAAAATCCGTTGATTATATAGGCTATTTATGAAACTTTTTACTATTTTTGAGCTTTCAAAAAGTCTTCAAAATTATATCTAGCAGTAAATTATCTGTTCAAATGCTATGAAAGGTTTACACACACGCACACGCACGCGCAAACACACACACACACACACACACACACACATACATGCACGCACGCACGTACGCAGCACGCACATACGAACGGACGAACACACGTACGCACGCACGCACGCATGTACGCGCAAGCGTGCGTGAGTGCGTGCGTGCGAATTGAGAACCTTCTTTTTTTTTTGATGTCGAAGTACGGGAATCTAGCGTTGGAATATATGGGGAAAAATTCAATCACGACAGGGGATAGAAATATTAAACTTCCAAGGCCTTATTGACTTCAGACCTACTGCTACTGGAAATTCCAAAAACCATTAATTATGTTTTACTAATACCCGCCAGAGTAATTTATTTCAATGAAAATAGATCAAAAAGGTTAATCAATTGGACAATTGCATATGATTGCAGCTTTAGATTACTCTTGTTAATATAGTACATAATATTTTGTTACTAAAGCAGAACGTGTATCTGCAGTTTTAAATTATAGTATTGATTGTTGAATATTTATCTCTGTCATCAGTAACTATTGCACCAGGGTGCAGTATACAAGTTTGGTTAGTTTTGGTTTGTCAAAATTAAAACTGTGCAGATTTACTGTAAAGTTAAAGGGTTTTAAGCTATTGCATAGCTTCTACCGCGGGTCTTGAGCGTGGAGACCGAATCCAGAAATTCTGTAACGAAAATAACCTAACACCCCCCACTCCGACCGGCACAGCGGTAATACTTTTTAATTTTGCCATCTATCGATGAATAGTAGAACTTTTAAGGACTTTTTTGAAATATCACGCTGGTCTCTTTAGTATAGCAACTCGCCTCTAGGTGGCATTGGTTGTATCGGCGTTACTGCGCATGCGTAATCCCCCTCTTCGCCCCGCAATCTGGTGACTCATGCCTGCTTAGAGTTTCGGCGTTAGGGCATCTCTTTGTATTTACTTCATGGTACGACTCTACGAAGCTCGCACGAATCGAGACGAGCTGCTCCGAAATCGGACGAATACGTAATCAGCTGTTTGTGAGAAAGTATAAAGGTGTATAGGTATTTATCATATATGTACAACAGTGAATATCTGTTCTCGTATAATTTGTGTACAAAGTGTTTTAAATATGAATAAACAAAATGCATTGATTAAATTATATATTCAATATATAATATTCAATGATAAATAAAAATTTGTTTTCTTATCGGTCACCACGCTCAAAAAAGTGTAACTTGAATTAATATCAAAGAAAAAAAAACAAAGGAAAAAAAATACTGCATAAATAAAATAAATAATTAATTATAATTGCATAAGTTGATAAAAAAATACTATGCAATAGCTTTACCGCAGCAGTCCCCGAGTGCCACACGTGTTTTTTTTTCTATCTAAAAACCTAGAACTTTACCTCGATCTTAACAGCCAGTAGAGTACATTTGGCGATGTACTAATGTACTCTTATTTGGCGATTTCATTCGAATAAAGAAAAACTTCAATTAGAAGAGGCAGATACATAGAAGGCGATAGAAATTCAACAGTTGGAAATCATCATAAAGGTAGCGCTTCCCAGTGCCAAAATAACAATAAATAACTCAAAAACGAAATTTGACAACATTACTTAGGTTTTATGTACATAGACGTCTATTCAACGGTGTCGGTACAACCTGTGTTGCCATATACGCATGCCAAAACAATCCAATCTAAACATATCCATGTAATTGTAGACAGCAGTTAATCAGTGATTTCACGTCCCGGCGGGCGCGCACCTAAACATTCCGCGACGCGTGCATTACCCAAATTAGCTTTTCGTTAGGTTAATTAACATAGTTAGGTTGGTTTATTTCGTAGGCGCGTTCGGCGTGCGCTGATTAACTTAATTGAAAAAGGAAAACTTCGACACGTTTCCAAACGCTATTACTATATTTATAGACTGCGAGTTATGGTTAATTTTCCCTCTTCATTTCTTATAGTTTAGTAGCTACAGCTGTTTCTTTCACCGTTTCCCCTTATCTCATGATTATTTTTAATCTCTCTGGTATATCAATAAGTTAACTCACGAATACTAATTATATTTACCTTTTTGAGTGGGATATTAGTAGATAGGTTTTATGACTTCTCTCTATTAAAATTGAATAATTTTTAGAAACTGGGAAGTTACTGTTTTCAGTCCGATTTTCGAATATCGAATTTTTATTGTTTCTTAAAGTTTTAAGTGTAGGAATCCATTTTGACTTTTTCCTGATTAATATAAGTGCGTGCGAGCATGTGCATGTGTGTGTATGTACGCAAACCTTTCACAATTTTTGAACAGATTAACTGACCGAAACGCAGCTTGCGACATTCAAAAAGAGTCTACTCAACTTAGATTTATTGAAAATGTGAACCGATTTCATCCGATTTGGAGAACTTTCAAAAATTAAATTTTCACATATTCTACCGATCGATAGCAAAATCTAATTAACCCTTTTTTTCCAAACAGGTGCATCGATTGCCGTAAAATGTATAAAAATCGGTTCATTTGGTCAAGAGACATAGTTGAAAAAAATTTTTTTGTTAAAGAAGAGTTTTTTAATGAATATTATTAAATTACTCTATTGATAAATTCAAAATATGTTCTGCATAAAAAGCATAGTCGATCGTTGCAAACTAGATGAAAATAGGTGGTAAACGAGTAATTTCCAAAAAAAATATTTTTTTTTTAAATGGAATTTCAAGCTCTTGTTGTATGGTATCAGTCAATTATCTTTGTTTAAACAACAGCATCCAATGTCGCATAGCCGATCAAAATTGAAGAAAGCGTTCGAAAGATATTGTGGTTCAAATATTACAAAAGTAGTGTATCTAAATAAATCCAGATGTTTGAACTAGAAGACTTGAAAGTGTATTAGGATTATATTCTTAAGCTCGAAAAGCTTGAAAAAGCATAAGAATCAATTATTGGAGCTCAAACTCCTAACTATATTTTTGAAGACTTTGAGCTCGGAAGTAGCAAAAAGTTTTAGGAATGTTTGGTCAATCGTTTTTCTAGAGTTCGAAAAATTTTAAGTCAACTCTGAGTTTTGAGACAACTATATCTTTGAACGCAAGGAGCTTAAAAGTCATCGATAAATGACATAGCGAGATATTTTAAGGATTACCTGCAGAGTCAAAGATATTACAGATTTTTTCAAATGACAATTGGGAACAGTACTACTTTGAACTTTCAGGTACGAGATATCCACTTTTAAAATTTATTGAATAAACGCATATCTTTTATCTATTTATATCTATAGAAACAGAATTCAAAACCTTTAACACAGGATAACCAATGGGGTTACCCTGTCTTAAAGGTTTTTTTCACCATTTGGTGGAGTCGGCGTTTACTAAAAGGCTACACACACTTTGAAGTAGTTGATCAGTTACGTCAATGTTTTGCAATGCCTACTAATTGCTGCGAAATTGATGAACTATTTTAACACGATTCTTTATAGTTAAGCATTTTGTTGGTAAGAATAGTAAGTAATTCTTTTAAATTTAGTATAGTTATAATATTCCTTTAAGTATAACAGAATTAGATTATTAATAACTGATGCAAAACAATTTCATAAAATTAGCGTTAGGAGGCCCATAAAATTAATTTAAATTTTGATTAAATGGAGTGTTTATAACATATATTTTGATCACATATTGTAGATGATCAAAAATGCACTTTTTCATTTATACTATCAAAAAAAAGAATAACAAATGATAAATTGCTTTTATGACGTTTTAGTTTTTGAATAAAGTTTTACAAGAGTTATTATCAGAATCAAGTTGTCAAACCAAAATAACCCTTAATATTTTATGGGCTAGGGTGCGAGATATACTTTTGTTATCGTACATCGTACGTATATCGATTTACACCAAATTCAAATAAAAAAATATTGTAATGATGTATACGTAGATTACGCCGCCGTTTAGTCTTCGCTTCGAATAGCAAAATAAAAAAATAATAAAAATGAAAAATTCAGGAAAAAAAGTCATTTTTCATATGCGACGCCATCTCTGATGACATAGTCAAAACTAGAGTTTGGCTAAATTTACGTAAATTATATTATTTGTTTTTTTTCCTCAAAGGCAAAGAATTATGTATGTCGACTTATCTGTAATGAACTTCCGTTCAGTTTTGTCATTTTCAGTATTTTGGAAATTTTAAGAGGAAGTTAAGACAACACATGGTTAGGTTGGTGATGATTTGTTAGTTCACGTCACCTTATCTCTTTTTCAAATCGCTCTATGATAGTCCGTTGTCTCATTATTGTATACAGTTTTTTTCAGTTTGATAAAGTGCACATTGTCAATGTTTACGTTTTGTTATCAAAAATTTGATATGGTGTATGTTTGTATGGGTGTTTGTCATACGTTGCGGCTGGACGAATTGGAAACGGGACTAGACGGATTGTAATTGAAACTTTGACCATTCAATGCGGAATCATTTGTAATGATTGAATAATATAGAAAATGTCAAAATATATTTATATGAATATCTGTCATGCGCTAACAGCTGGGCAGTATGTGATTGGGAGTTGACCATTCGACTCGATTCAATGAAGTCGCGTTTTACCGCAGGTAGTCGTCATCGGAAAGCCTTCTTTGGCCGCATTAGATATCCAAATAATCGAATTACCAAGTGATGGGCAATCAAATCAATTAGTAGATAAACAAAACGGCCGTTATTATCACTCTGTCATCATTTTCGTGTATAACAAAGTAAAATATATAACACCGTGGAAACCGTAACTGCAAATGTTTGCTTTAAAACATACGATGTAATATTTTATTTCTAAGTTAAATCCACTCGCCTGTCTCAAAACGTCGTCATAAAAGGTTAAATCGGTCAACAGTTCTATTTCAATGGAAATCATCAATAGTCCGGTAAGCCGTTGTTGTCCCTGGGTATTATTTAAACATACCTAATGTAGGCGTTTTATACATGAAAATGATCGTTTGGCGCTAGCTGTGGGAACAGTGACGATCAATTTGGATAGTTGTAGAAATTGGGGAAAAATTGTCTGTAAATTATTGTCACACAAATGTTTTATTGTTTTATATACATTGAGATTTCGAAATTCAGACGATTTGTATGTGTATTTTAATTAATTTATCAAGCGATCTAAATCGAAATTGTGACCCCTGTAAACATTTACAAAATCCTTAAGCAGAGTATCAGGTAAAAAGGTACTGAATGTATTAAATTTTCATAAGATAATAATTCAAATACCTTTAAATCTTTTAAATTTCTGTAGCGGTCTCGGAATTCGCTAAGAAGATTATCTATTATTTCAATAAATATACGCTTCTCGTGACTTTTAATGTCATCTAAAATTCGTTTCCTTTTAGGCTGGCCACAAGTGTTCACAGTACTATTGTAAAAGACCAAAAGTTTTTATCTGAAATTTTCTAAAAATATTTCAAACTCTTTAATCTTCTGCACACAGTGAGCTATGTCAGAAGTTGTTTCTGCAATGTTTGATAAAGAATATCTGTTTCTGCGAAACTAGTATCAAAGACATCCAAAAAAAGGTAAAATCAAATTCTTTAAACTACGCAAGAATGACGTGGCTAGAGTCAATGTATCATTGTCCCATTTGTCAACATTCTCAGTAAATTCCTCGAAAAAAAACCAATGAAATTTACATATACAATACTCGAATTATAAGACCAACGTGTTTCGGCGATGCCTGGTATTTTGGTGAACTGATCGTAATTAGCTAATCTTTTCGCGCTACCGTGAAAAAATTCGATATTCTTTTAATAATACTGAAAAATCTATTAGTTTCGCTGATGCTTTGACATGATTTAAAAAGAATCAGATTTAAAATATGAGCAGAACACAAAACAAAAAGGGCTAAAGGACATCAATCATTTGGATAGAGATTCGTAGTGGAGAGGCAGATTCGAGGGTCACCGGTGGGTTGCATGCTGCATGTTAATGTATGTTGCAGGAAAGCGTCTACTATGGATTTCCGCGAATTAACACCTTACACAATACAATATCCATAAGAAACTGTACAATGTAATAAGAAATTTATATAAAATTTCTATCACTAAATGTATAAAATTCTCTCTCTTCCAAGTATAAGTTATGGTTCCGGAACTATTATAGTACGTAATAATGAGTTTGTTAATGCTACCATGTTCCTGGATTACCAGGAACATGGTAGCATTAACAAAGTAATTATACTTTAGATAATAATTTTCAATGGGTCCTCATATCAGGAAGTTAGCGAAAACTCTTTTAGTTCTACCATCTATGCAGTAAAAAAAAGAAAATATACCAAACGTCAAAACGGCTAGATTAGTTTGTTTTGTCTGTCTCTATAGCCTGATGTCGTATGACATCTTGCTCTGGGGACATGACGCAGACAGATATTCATAGAAATATTGTGCTACAGAAGTGGACCGTTTGCGCGATTTACAAGCCCGAACCTCGTGTATCTCTCAGAAATAACTTTAAGGAAATTGAAATGTTAAGTTTTGCATCCCAATTCATTTATAAAAAAGCATTATATGAAAAAAAATTGTAAATGTTTTAAAGAAATATTGATCGACATAAACTCAGTATCAGAAATAAAAATAAACTGATTTTACATGTTAGTCGATTGTGTAGTCACAAATTCATTTAGAGGGCTCTGTGTGCTCATGTTCAATAGGGTTCCTGTGGATATATAAAATTTACCCTTATATACATTAGAAAAATTATTAAACAATCACTAAGTAAAAAAGGATATTACACAATTTCCGAATATTTAGAAGATAAATAAATATCCATGGATATAAGTGGCCCGACTTCTTATCGGTCTGTTTCGTTCATTAATGCTTTTGTATTTGTTTTATCTCTGCATAATGAAATTAGAAAAAAGTTACCCTTAAGTTTCTCGCTCGTTCTTCTTGAAGAAAACCTGCCTTCCGAACGAGCGGCAAAATGCAAATTCGTATAAACTTATGATGTATTTCAAGTGCTATTTTATAGCCTATGACATAAAGAGTTTGAATTTGAATATAAAATAAATTAACGAAAAATTAATTCGGAACAAGTTTTAAGTATATAATGGACATAAATATGAAAGAACAATAAAATTCGAAAACGTTATTTTTAGTAGGCGCAGTGACACGACGGCCATGAACATGTTTTATTATACACATTTGTATTGACCCTCAAAAAAAAGTTTACGTAAAAAATCCTCTATGCGCTTGCACTAAAAACTCCTGGTACTACAGCTTTGAACAATATCCAGGAATTGGACGTTTACAATAACAATAACAGTGTTTCACACTTGAGCCGGAATCAAATTATACGGCGACCACAAAGGCTGGGGGGCCGTTGGCGGCATAACGCCGTGATTTGGGGACAGTCTTCGCGTCGATGTTCGTATTACAATAACAATGAGGAGGTAATACTCCAATTTCAAAGAATAACAGGGGAATGTTCCACGAGGAGTATAATCGATGCGCACGGCTAGATACCATTCTATAAGAATAATTTCTTGTGTGCGATGCTTACAAACGTATGCTTATGTAACATAATGCTTACTGTCTGATTCTTGTAGTACATTTAGTGACAGATCCATTGGATGAATAAATTATTTTTCGGTTTTGACGTCATCGTAAACGTGTACAGGTATTTCAAATTACGCCGATTATATTCTGTGTGTTATCATTTTGTTTAACCATTTTGTTTGACCTGTTGTTGTATCCACACTAGTATTATAAATACGACAATAATCCCGTTTGTCTACATGTTTGTCAAGTTTCACGTCTACCGGTTTTAATAAAATGTAATATGTACGTAGCTTTAATGACGAACTTAATGAATTATAAAATTAAACTAAGATTTATGAAATGCAAAGGATATAAGCTACGATTTCTTTATCTGATTGTCTCTATAAGTTATGGTCAAATTGAATTTAGTGGAATTTTGTTTATTGATAAAAAAACAGCGTTGCGTAAAATAAAAGCTACTTTCAATATTTTCTAAATGAATAATCTTCTTTTCTTGCAGCTGGTGAGGGTGAATGGGTGGAAGAAGGGCCAACGTTGGGTGAAGAAAAAGATAATTCTGAATTAGTGTCTAAGAACGAAAGTGACGCAATACAAGTAGCAATGGATAATAAACAGGATGTAGATGAAGAGTCAATCAATAAAGTTTGTGATGAGGCACCCAACATTGACGGTGAGTGCATTGCACCTTAAATAAACGGTTCATACCCTTACTGAGTTAGTACTTTGTTTCATTGTATAGTTTTTGGTATTAAACTTTAGAATAAAACTGGGGTGATCTCACGGCAGAATATTATTGGCGGATTATCCCAATATAGTTGGGATATAGGTTTATCCAGGCTAGGAGTATAAAACTCATTACTTTTACTGAAATTTGTTTTAAGCTCATTTGAAATAGATTATATCTGCATAGAGCTATTGAAGTTTTATTGTTATAGTGTCATACGTAAAAGGTCAGAATGGAAATATTTTGGTGAGACTATGGTGTATGTCGGTTTATGTATGTGTTGTACAGACAACATGTACATAAACCGACATACACCATAGTCTCATAGCTTAGATACAGATCTAAGCCGTTTTTTGTCACTAACTACCATTGCTATTGAATAATAATTTTGTATAATGCATACATGGAATTAAACATAATGCAAAAAAAATCTGACAATTTTAGTAATTTTTCTTGCCATTGAACTTTAGTAACTCATTTTTTCTCAATCATAAAATGATATATTTTTGTATACAGATTCATAATATTTTATTTGTGGTTATATTAACTTTTGTTTTATGACCGAAAATGAGCGAATAATATAACATTCTTGCTATAAATTTGGAAACTTTTATTCGTGGGTTTGTCCGCGTGGACTTGCAAGTTATTTTATTTTTTATGGATTCATATTCAGTACATTATATGGTGGAGGATATAATCGATATTATAATCATTATGACGTATATCGGGATCGGCGTTGGAATCAACAGCGGTGTCGCAATCGAGAGTGAAATCGAATCGGAGTTAAGAATACGACCGGGATCGAGATCATAATTGGAGCAGTGATTGCGCGACATAAAACATGAAGAAATGCATTAGACGTTCAGGTCGGAAGGGCCGCGGACGAAATTTAGCTAAATAATAACGCCGTGCTTAACATAGAATAACAAAGGGGTATTTGTGTATCGGTCAATGTGCAGTTTAAGAAATTATTCGTTTCAAGAGTGTGTTGTTTACGTGATATGCGACGTTGACATACGGACATCAGCGATAGGCATATTATGGTGTGAAGCCTGCCGCACGGCCCGGGCACTAGCTAACAGGCACCACTTTATGAAAGTTCAGACGAGTATAATAACGTTGCATATGTGTTTCGATAAATTTAAATGGTTTTGTGTTTAATACTAGAAGTTTTAAAAAGCGAATATTCGGTAGCTAATTCTAAATAGTTTAAAATAAAAGCGTTTTGCTTAAATGAAATAATTTTCCATTTTAATCACGCCAAATCTAGCGAATGTGCATGAGTAATTTTTAGGCGTGTATCTAGTACAAAGTACTATTTATACTTATAGCGTCAAGCTTTAAATGTTTTCCTTAAAGCTTTCTGAAGGTTTTTTTGAATTGCAATTGAACAATTATCTAAACTTTGAGCAAGATCGTCTTCTCGAGTGGTGAATTTTCTGTGCACGTCTAATTAAAATTCTAAAAAAAAATTGAAATAGCAATGATGCAACGCTGCGGTCAATAGCATTTTAAGCGAAAGACATGTAGAGAAAATTTTAAGATATGTTAATTATATAGGATCTTGCATATATAGTTAGTTCATTTTTTATATCGATCCTATCGTACTTTAGCTTCCGTACTCGTTGGGATTATGATTCCTATCCTCGTTTCGCTTAATATTACAGGCTTGGCCTTGATTCCGATTCCGGTACCGCTCACGATACCGATCTCGGTTAGTACTCGATTCTGATCGCTATATTGATACTTTTTACAACCCCGGTCCCACTCTCGAATCCGACTTCGGTATCACGTTAAGTTAAACATGTGATACCGAAATTACTATGATCTATCAAGTTCTAACCACCGTAAGTTACTACTAAACCAAATTCCAATTTATTCATTATGCATTACAGATTATAAATATGTCGTTTTAATACAGTGTATATTCTTTATAAAAACTCCTATGTAACACAAATCCATAAATATGTAACACAAATTATAACATATCAAATATTACAGGTAATTAATTGGTTAGTTTAATTATTACTCATGCATAAAAATACTCTGTAAAATAACATTCACTCCTGATATAAGATTGTACGAAATAAATGTTCATATTTTGTGACAAAATCAGTTAGTTAATATTATAAAGGGAAGAAGTACACAGTGTATGATGTATATCTTTCAACATATTGTAATAATATAATAACACTACAAATTAGGCATAACGATATTGTTTTAGTATGTGTAGAAAAGAAGATCGTAGGCAAGTCGAAAAAAATAGGTAAACCGTTTTATAAATGAAGTCATGAAGTGAATTGAACACGTGATTCATAGACTCGGATGCAACAGTGTCAGTTGGGAGTAAAGAGTAAAAGTTTATTATTATCTATTGAAGACCACTCATGTAGTTTTTTTCTAAAGACAATGAAATGGTTGCGAAAAAAATATTTAGTTGCATTTCTTTGTTGTACAGCTGAAATGCGAAATAAGATTTTGTATATATTAATAAGGAATAAAAGTTGAATTGTTTGTGCTTTATTAGCAGATCACATGAAGTAGACACCTAAGTTTTTTTGAAAACTCACAAATTAGTGTTGGTAGTTGTAGAGGCCATTTGCATAGATACATCAGACGGCGTGAGGTATTACTCGACAGTGACGTACGAGCCCTCGCTAGCGGTGGCCTGTGGCGAGAATAATTCAATGTGGCTATGTGCATTGTTACGTAATAGGTTCATGTAACATTACGTGTTGAATTTAAGTTGACTACATACGTGTTCACAATGGTATTTATAGTCATACCATAGTCAATTTATTCGGAAAAACTCTCAGACTTTATTGTTGTGTCGGGCTAGTATAGGTCTACTGCAAGGGCATGTTTTCCCATGACCTTTTATTTGTCTCCGATACACAAAGAGAGTGTTTTAGATTGACTCAGTTAAAAACTCATTGAAGAAGTTGCCCGTGATCAGAGCATGCAAATACTTTGTTTCTTAAGCAACAACTTTAGTCCACGCTTGCTGGAAAAATGCTACCACATTTGTAATGATGACTTAGACCTCATTACAAATTGGCTCACACTTACATGTAGACAAATAACGGGCAACAAGTGTAAATTGTTTTTAGTACAAAACTTGTCTCATAATTTTAGTACATGCGATAAAAAGTTATGTTCAACATTTTGCGGTACACATTGAACCACCAAACCCACCAAAGTGGACCACCAATCGTCCCTGTCATTGGGGTGAAATTTAAATATACCACGGCTTTTACAGTGGTGGGATTCGACGGTCCTTATTAAATGAAACAATTCTTTGGAGTGTTTATAGTAATATAATCGCTAGAATATGGCAACAGAAATATTAAATAATATATTCTCATGTGAATATTGAGTTCAATCGACTAGAGATCGCTGGATAAACGACAATTCGAGCGATTCTGCGCTGTGTGCGGTTGAGTTTAAAATGATCGAGGTGTTCTTGTCTAGACATAAACACAGTCTATTTTATTCCATTTGCGTTTATACCTATGCCTAATGTTTCGGATGCAAATACTGATACTGATCAAAGGATAATATGTCCTTAAACGGGGCTAGGGATTCACCTAGCCAACGGCTTCCTTCTTCCTTAAGGTCAGGAAAGGTAGCCGAGATCGTCTGGTTGGTACCAATATAGCACCTTTCACTCCCACTGAATACTTTAAATATACGTCATAGATTTTCTTACTTTGAATAGTTTTTATTCAATTTTATATCATGCGCGCACACATTGCGTGTGACCGCCCTGGACTCTTTACACTATGTGATGCCATTCTCACCTGTTTGCCCACTGTCAATTGAATTTTTTTAGTCAGGGAATATTGCAGTATAAAGCTGGGGACTAACATGGCGTAAGCAGTCATAGAGAAAAAAGTATATGCTAATAGTAACACTACAAGTTTTTAGGGTTTCTTATTGTGACTTTGTTCATTATTGGGGGACAAATTAAAAATTATTTTGTTAAGTGCATCAATTGATGTATCAATTAAAAAAGTTGTTCGATTAGTCCAGCTCTATGTTCCAATTCCTTTGCGCATCCTAAATCGTCGAAGGCCGACTTCATAGACTCCGATAATCCAAAATTCGGAGAAAATCTGCATCCACCCTGGTCAGTATTGCTTCAAGTTCGGTCTCAGAGTCACCCAAAGTCACTAACAATACCTTATGTCCTCCATGAACTGGCTTCTGATACTCATAAAGATCATCGTAGCTTGAGCACAACCGTTTTATTTTCAGAATTAACTAAACAGCACTCTAAAGCTAGGCCGCATCGACTTTAAAACTCAAGATTTTACATTAGAATATAAAAAAAAAAATATATGCAAATGAACTGTTTTTGACCCCGCAGTAACTTTTCAATCCTGTTTATGGCACCAAAATGTACGCGTCCGGACAATAGCAGGAATTCGCCTGTTTAGCCGGGCTCTCACCGTCGTGCCGCCGTGTCCCTTCCCAACAGTGTGGGGCGCGTGATCTCGATCATCTAGATTCCCGTGCGGGGCCCACTTTTACTCTTGCTATTGCAATATAGTATTAATCCAACAACAGCCCGCGTTTTATTTGATTTTAATCTGTGCGCTTGCGTACCGAACCGCCCTCATAGAACCTGTCGAACGTTGTGTTTTTCAAATGTGACGTCACTTCTCGCGTTCGATCCACCCCGCATTCCCATTGTTCTTTATATCATAGGGAAACAAAGTATAATTTATAAATGGAAAAAGGGGTAAACTGACACAATACCTTGTCGGAAAATTGTTATTGCTAAATCTCTAAGCCATACTCGTACAATAGATATCCGTAAGTTCAAAAAGAAAGACGACTTAAACACAATAAATAATAAAGGAAAGTCGTTAATATTACTATTTTCAGAGATTCAACAAATTTGTTCCATTATTTTAATAATTTTTTATTGTGACATTGTTTGATTAAAAGCAAAATATTTATATGGCTAAAAGATATACAGTTATAAATGAAGACATGGTTTTATTAATACGAAAATGAATTATCTAATGTTATATTATTTTTAGCAGTACAAGAACTATTTATAGCGCATAGAAATTAAGCGAATTATTCAGAAAGAATTGCAAGAATCAATGCAAAATCCAGGTCAAAATTCATTTCAATTGAATCGGTGCTATACCATATGTAGAGAGATGTGTGTACGCTTTAAAATATTAAATGAAAGGAATTAACATGGTCACACGGAAATCAGTGCGTTACGAAATTCCATACGTCGCATTAAATACCAAATGTTCGGTTTTATCCTTTCTGCTCTACTCAGGTACACGTGCTAAGAACAGTTGACAGTTATTTGTAAAATAAGGCAACGAGTTCAATGATACCGATCTACCATAATAAAGAGTTCATTAATAATGGCCAATAACGGTTCATCCATAAATCGACATTTATGGTTCCGCCCGTGAAACAAATACTACGCCAATGATGCACACGTGATTAAAAGAACAGCTATAAGAGTGCAAAGCGATTTCTGCCACATACACCGAGTCTTTTTATCTCACATTTTCGTCAAATGATTGCTTATAACAGGGAAATATATTACACAACATTTTTATTTTATTTAACAAGTTACATGAGTGTTAAAAATTATAGGAGGATTTGTGTATGGTATTAAAGTAGTTCAATGTTCTTTTTCTCTAAAAGAAATCATTATTGTGAGACTTAATTTATATGCCGTATCACATGCTTAAGTATTTTTACCCAACATTAATATCTGTCACCCCGCGGCGAGAGCGGCAGCGACCAGCGTCGCTCATCAATTTGAAAAGAAATATTTTTGCACGGGATGAATTGAGAGGTATTGCTGATGAATGTATTTTAGGATCGTTTTGATTCCATGAAACTAATAAATGAAAAATGAACAGTATTTCATAACAAGTTGCGTTCAAAATTCTAACATTTTTTGTTTGCTATGTATACGAGAGTCACTCCAAAATTTTAGAGATACAGAATAACTATATGAGCAAGTCACATCAGATTTAGATACGTTTAAAGGAGGATCCTTTAGTGTCAATATACTAATGTATACGAATTTTTCATAAATGAAAAGTATGGCGCTAGATGTTTACAGAAATAGAATCAAAATATTTAGTAATAACGGGGTCGATCT
This sequence comes from Eumeta japonica, assembly GCA_005406025.1. Classification (NCBI taxonomy): domain Eukaryota; kingdom Metazoa; phylum Arthropoda; class Insecta; order Lepidoptera; family Psychidae; genus Eumeta; species Eumeta japonica. Next base: position 86,791 of record BGZK01001745.1, read on the forward strand.
GTATTTCTGGTGTAAAACGGCGACCATACAAATTTTTTTTTTGATTAATAACTAAAAGTCGCACATTACGAGATCCCATGAGTAAGGCGGATTCTTTAAGACTGAAATGTTATTTTCCTTCAAAAAGTTGACAATGAGCGCAGCAGTATGAGAGAATGCGTAGTCGTGGTGTAGTGTTAAGCGTCTAGCTCTAAGAGTGTTGAGAACTTCTGGCAAGCAGTGTTGTGTGTACCAGACCGCCGAGACAGTTTTCTCTCTTTTTAATTTAATAGCTTTGACCAAGCCTTTACCCAACAAGAAACAATTATTTTTACATTTTTTTTTACAATTTATTTTATTATTCAAGATCTTGCACGCTACTGAAAATTTAATCCCAAGAGTAATGTGAATCATGTGGTGGGTGCATCGATTGTCATCTTTTATCGTTTTAAGAACACGGACTACATTATCGAGTGTGACTCTTGAAATAGCCCTGCTATTGTAAGTGAATTGCTTATATTACGAAATTCTCTAAATTACCGAAACACGGTGACTCGAGATGGCGCTTGATTTCTTACCGGCTGATTATAAACGCTGCACACATTGCTTTTCGGATAGACCAAACTTAAAATATCGTAGCTTGCCAGTGCTTGCGTTTCAAGCACATTACTTGTTTCATATAAGCACACTTTACGACACCTATATTTAAAAACGCAGGAAGTGACTACTGCGCGCGCTTTTGCACTCACGCGCAATCAGATCCGCTAGAAAATCGGCGTTTGCGGGAATACTCTAATTACTAAAATTGTATCATATAGATATCGCATAAATTGCCGTTGAAATTATATTTCTTTTTTATTATATTATACAGTGACGATACAAATTTAATCTCTGGATGGTCAAATAGGGCAAAATCGGCAATTTTGCTTACATTCGCCGGTCCTGAAATCTCCAGACAACGTTTCAGCTATAAAAAAGGAGCAGTATCGCCTATCACTCACCGCCAGGCCAATCGCAAGTTTGCCGTAATTGCTTATTTGCGCAGCGGTTGGAAACACACACGTTCTTACTCTATGATTTGGAACGTGTCCGTCAACTGCAAGTTGTTGTTATGCTTACCACGTGGCAAGGGATGGCAATGCAGTAACCGAGTTAAGCCGTAAAATCACAGAGTGTAGGTTGCAAAAAACTATTTTGTTTTTTTTAGGGATTTTTAAATTATTATTTCCGACTATATGTTTTTAAGTGGTCTTCATTTTTTATACTGCTTCATACTGTCTATAGTATTAACAAGTGATCTCCTTCTTACAGAAAATGAGGAAATGGAGATGGATGACAAAGAGCACGTGGACTACGACGGCCCAGATGACCCAGGTTAGATTTAATAACTTTTAATGCGTTTATAATTAAAAAATATGAAACGTTCTAATTTTTACCCGATTGGTCGATACAAACGAATTATCAGCCTAGATATGAAAATGTTGCTGTTCAGTGATGTTCTTGAGTCGAAAGACATCATAAGATCTCAATGTTTCTTGCATCCATAGATCAGTATGATTCTCAAAAGTATCATTCTACGATCGTAGCTGTGTACAAAAATTAAAAGTGGTTGTGGTACAGTAGCAATTCTAAAAAATCATACTGGTTAAAAATTAAATCAGAAGCCACTTCTAACATTACAATTTCAAAATCTATACAAGTAGTTAAACTTTAGAATCAAAATGTTTATTTTGTTTAAAATTCAAAGAATGATTTTTGATAATTTAATAGGCGAACCCAAGGAGCAACGACTTTGAAGATAGATGGAATCCTTAGTATTAACACCTTTGTCAATAAGTGACTTTACAACCTCATAGGAAATGAACTAGAATTAGCCCCTTGATTTCATAAAAAGTAGGATAGACTCAATTATGACTGAGTAATACTTATTCATTAATATTTCAGTTATTAACAACGTTAAACTGTTAGAAATTACCTTGCGGAAGAAGGCACTTGGATTTAAATTTAAATCTAGAAAGGTTTTGTCTGAACAATTCTAAAAGTGCCTAAGCGAATGCAAAATCTTAGAAGAAATAAGCTTGAACTTGAGATTGAGATTAAGAGATAAAAGACGATCCTTGAGATTCTTTGTATGATTTTCTTGTTGTGGGACATCTGACCTGATAATTTTTTTTGAACACAATTTTCAAAATTATTTAACGCACAGTTTCTATGGCAATGTTCGCTGTCTTAGCTGCACCTCTCTAGTCTGAGATATAGTATTTGAATAGAAAAACATTAATATATAAAGCACATGTTTATCAGCAGCATTGCGGCGTAGTCCCATCACATCGTACATTTTCATATACGTCCTTAATGATGTACTGTTATGAGAGCGGGTTAGTGTATTGAACATTATTATATAGTTTTCTACCCCTTCTAATAAATTAAATCATGTATATAAAGTTATATATAAAAGTTTAAGTATGGTTGTCCTCAATACGTGCCTAAATTATTGATCCAATTACGTTGAAACTTTGGAGATAATATGTACGTTCACCCGGAAAGGTTTCAAAAAGGAAAACTAGCATTTATCTCCGACTTCATTTGGTGTATTTGTCCTACTACGCTAAACTAATGAACAGATTCGAAAAATTCCTACACATAGATGTTTACATATTCTTGAGTAAATTAAGCTGCTAACATTTATTCTCGGCTTCATCCATAAATTTATATTGCTAATACTATTTTAATAATTCTTTAACTCACAGAAATTATTCAATCCTCAAGTAGTAATACATTTTATTTTGATATTAGATTTGCCCCCGACTTCATCCAAATCGGAACTGGGATGGAATCGAAATTGAAAGCTGAATGGGGAGTAAAATCGAGAGAGGGGCTAGAATCAAAATTAAAAGCGGAGACTGGGACCAAAATGAAGTACCGGATTGGGGTCGAAAACGAATGTAGAGACGGGATAAGAATAAAAACTGTGTGACCTAGACGTTTTGTGTTTTATGTATTATAATAATACGTAATAGGATTTGTCCTCTTCTTCGACTTCGACCATGAATTTGAACCGAATTACAACACCGATTTCAAAATTTCTTTCACACATAGAAAGCTGCATTATTCCCAAATAACATAGCCCATATTTTATTTCGATACTAGCATTTGAAGCCGAGTGAAATTGAAAATGGACAGAGGGACAGAATAGATAGCTAGGACGGGATCGAAATTGAGGACGAAGATTATTTTAATAATTCTTTAACCTGTAGAAAGCTACAATATCCCTGAATAATAAAGTTTATATTTTATTTTGATACTAGCATTTGACTCCTGCTTCGTCGGAATTGAAAGCGGGATGGAAAGCAGAATCAAGAGCGGGACCGGGATAAAAATTGAAAACGAGAGTGAGACGAAAATTGAGAACGGAACTGGGGTTGAAAACGAGTGTAGGGACGGGAGCAGAATACATTTCGTTTCAAATACGATGCAGTGCGCGATATCAAAATAAGTAACGTATTCCAAACGTTAAAATTCCTGCATTAGACAGTTTTAGAGAAACACCAACGAGGCAGACGGATATATGGATGATAAATATCTTTCCATGTTAAATAAATAAATAAAAATAAAAAAGTCTCTTATATGCTACTTTACATATAATTTGTTATTAAATGTTTCATTTATTTGAAGTTGCCAAATTTGTTTCCTATTATAGAGCACAGGCCCCCCTTAGGTAAATGCTTACTCTAAAAGCTAATATTTTTATCTGTCAGGAACTGTTTGTTGAATTTGTGGTTCGGCAATTTCTTTATATCATCTTTCCAGCGTGACATATTTCTATATAATCGCATTATCGCTGGTCTTTTCTGTGTCGTAACTACGTTTTGTTCATCTCTATTTTTTAAAAGCACGACCGGTTTCTATTTAAGATTTTGAGCGTGACTTGGGAGACTGTTTTTGTCTTTGATTTTATATTTGCGTGTCTTATCGTTTGCCTTATCTTTATAATGAGCATACAGCGTTCAATACCTCTCTGACATATATTTATTTTATTTCTTATTTTGCTAGCAAATTTCCATGTGTGTCAAGCAGGTATGATTTCATAACTTACTTTTTAAATCGGTCTTGCGCACTCTTGTGTGTGTGTGAGTTTCGATCATGTATTACAGTTGATAGCTCGTTTCTGATAGCAAAATTAGATCGTGAGCAAAATTAAATTATTCAAATATGTATTTAGAATATATTTTTGTATAATATTTCGTTTTCGGGGTTCCGAACCAGAATGGCAAAAACGGAACCCTTATAATTTCGTTATGTGCGTCCGTCCGTATGTCACAGGCACTTTACTCAACAAAGATCTATCTAAAACAAAGATCTACATAGATTACTGAAATTCGAAGTATAGGTATCTTGTATAAGTCGCTACTTAGTTTCGTAGTTAAACAACAAGGATAAATATTTGTAGGGAGGGCACTCTATATTTGTAACAGAAGATGAAAAAACATCAACGGCTGGCACATATTTCGACAGGCTTTTAAAAACACTTTAAGGTTTCTAAACAATTTTCCTAATTACGTGAATAATTTCAGAAATAATCGCTCCAAAATATATAGAAATTGTGTCTCCTCTCCTTTATTTTCTAAACCGTATGTCCAAAAATATGAAAAAAAAAATACCGATAACGAATAAGATAACGCTAAATAAATACTTTCAACGAAAATTATTTTGAATATGATCGGTAATACCGGTTTTGAGTTATTGTAAGTGTAAGGTAAGTGCTATGAACATACGTTCTTTTCTGATGCACCTTAGTTGACATTATTTTGAGAATGATAGTCGACATATCTAGTTGTTTCTTTAGTTATAGTAGACTAAAGGCCTTATACCTATTATGTGCGGGAAACATGGAAAAAAGAGTAACAACGTAGTTTTTCCATCTTTAGTGTATTTCTTTGTAGTAACGGCTTAAGAACCCTAATGTGAGCATGGTCCGACATGCTTTTAGCTGATTTTTTCTAGTCTAGTTTAGAACTCTAATATCAAAATAAAGGCAAACCCAGAAAGTCTCGCTTAATTCCTTGTTGCAAAATTTGAACTAATTTCGAGTTTGATTCTCTTAGAGTTCTTGTTGTATACATGATCTAGTATGTCTGTGTATTCTGTATCTGCGTTTTAAGCTTTTAGGATATTCCATATACTTCCGAGTGTAACAATAAATATTGAAGGCTTTTTTGTAATCGACAAATACCACCTAAAATGGTTTCTGTTGTTTGTTGGTACTTTTCGATTATAAATCGTAAGATCATATACATAAATCGATTGTGAAAAAAATGTTCCTAACATTAGCTTATCACTAAAACAAAAACAATCCATTTAGGATGGTTTTTGTTACAGTGTTGTTCTTATTCCTTGGTTTATTACTGCAGCAAACAGTTTATTGTAGAAACTCGGTAAAGCTTAAAGGTCAGTAATTGCTTGTCTTTCACAATTTTTATGTACAGCAGAATAATATTAGATTGATATTATGATCATTTAGTCGGTATTCCAGTTATTGCTAATAGCAAATTAATTGTGCCATTGGTGTGGAAAGTGTGAGGTAGACTGTTTTTATGGTGTTGTCAGTTATCTTATTTAAATTCGTTTTTTTCGAATTTTGATTTAAAATTTAGAGATTGGAATAACGTTTCATAATTCCTTAAAAAACTTCCAATAGCATATGCGATATAGCATGAAAAATATCCTATATTTCTATGCAAATCCAAAGAGTCGGTCTGGGCGAATATTACCTACAGGGTCGCCGGCGATTCAAGACGATTGACGTTAGATGCAAGAGTTGACATAGAGGTGCCTCAGCCCAAAAGTAGCAATAGTATTCTTGATACGATCGAATCTGTGCTGTATAAAACAAAAGCCGATGGTACGGCTTAAAGCACCCTTGTGCTCTATGAGCACTCTTTTATTGAGTAAGGATATTAGAAGCTACTTTAACTTTGCTCTCTAGATTGAATACATACTACGGGGAGTGTGGGTTTTCAATAAGTGTTACAGATTGCACAAAATGAAAATTGTCTCGGAATGGCATATATTTTTTAAAGTGGTTGTAAGTAATATTATCAAACTTTGGCAATTTAGGAAACCGTCGCCATGATAGTCCAATGAAACCCCCGTTAAGCTGGGTGGTCTTATTATGTCAGTTTCTTCATTGAAATTCATAAGAAGCCTACTAAAATAACGAGGAGGAGGTCGCAGAGCCGGCGGGGAGGGGAGCGGTAGCGGGTGCCGGCTATGCGTTTTTAGTGCCTTTTTATAGCTTCGTCAAAGGGTGTGGCGCGGCGCTGCGGCGGCCGGCCGCGCTTTACGGCCGCGTTACGAGCGCGGCCGCGCGCTTATCTCACGGCGCTCGCAGATAAATCTCCGCAGCCACCTCGGACCTCAAATATTTACATGCTAATTCATGGCCACTCCTGCACCCGAGATTATGCATAAATTGCCGGTTGTGCCTTCGGTGCTCGCTCGTCTTTCGCGATTTACAGAGTTTTTAAGGGGGCTTCACCGCCACTGTCGCGATGTTGTAATTTTACGCCGGTGACAATTCACGTTTTACGGTAGTCGTGAAACGACTCTATCTCACGATGAATACATTACTTGAATCTCTACTTGTTCATTGTCCATTATTGACTTGAACTACCAAAGAATGTAACTTAGCTTCTGTCGCGTTACGTTTATTATTGTATTGTATTTGTATGTTAAATACGAAAAAATACGAGATTGTTATGCGTAGATATTCTCTAATATAGTCGAAGAAAGTTCTTTGCGTCTTTTAATGGTCTGTAAGTCACGGTAGGAAAAATAAGAAAATAAAAATTAATAAATGTACGGAAGTAGGTGAGGAAGCTACTAAAATGGATAGCGCAACGTGGCATAACGATTTATGAACAAACAGAGCATCGTCTATATCGCTCGGCCGACAGATGGCGGACCATTGGCTCCAGAATCCTCTTGTCTTTGTAGTTGGAAAACGTGGATATATGTTCTTGGAAATAATGTGACACTATAAGTTATTTATAGACAATGTTATTAAAACATATCAATAAAGAGAATTATTTGACTGTTTGGACATTTAATTACTATGTGAAGAATAAAATGAAAGAAATGGACAATGATTCAGTTGAAGGGCCCTAAAATTTAGCCATGCAATAGATAAGAGTATCGTTTTCAGAAGGTACGCGATTCGAACCTGGGATCTAATCTAATCTACGTATCTACTATAATAAGTTTTTAATAATAATCAAAACCACTTGCTTCAGTAACCGACATGCATCGGGCCAGCATGGAGGTCTTAAAATATGAATTTCTCAATTTCATATAAAAAGATTGTGAGTGGGTGTGTCTCAGCAGTGGGACGTTGAAATCTGACACAAATTAGGTAATACATTTTATTGTACCGTGTCGAGATCGTTTCTTCTGTTGGTTGTACGAGTAGGTTTTCGTCCCCTGTAGTTGATCAATGTGTTCTTGAACTCGACGTCAAATCGTTCCGAAGCTGCGTCGTCTTCAAGGAGAGCAGTATTCATAGTCATTGAGGTGTGGACTCCGTGATGTGACTTTCTTTCGCTAAGCGACAATGTGCCTTTTTTGTTATACTCCTATGTTCCACTCCCTTCTAATTGTAAGTCATTATAAATAAATGAAGACAACTACGTTGTTCGAGTAATTGAAAATGCATGCAGGCATTGTTTAGACAGAGAAAGTTGCGTTTTACAATTTTGAGCTATTTCACCATAATAAAGTTAAGAAAATACTGAATCAAACAAGAATAATTTCAATATAAGAAATTTCATTGTAAAATTAATAAATGGAATTTGCTTGAAAATGATTCCAATTGATTAATGTTAATTGTTATTCGTCGTCCAAATTAATATCAGAATGTTGTAAGTGTTAATAATGCAATAAAAATTAAATTTCAAATATGGTTATGCTCAACTGGTCGAGAGTGTTGCGTTATAACCAGCCGGCATCATATTCTATTCATGAATCGCGACTAAGAAGTTTTTAATTCAAACCGAATTAAACACGCGTTCCCTGTTTCAGAGGACATTTTAAGGCCGGCCATGGCCGACGTCGTAATCGCGCTGGTGACCGACGGTCGTTAGCAACTCCCAATTAGCCTTGATCCAGTATGGGGGCTAAAAGTGATTGATGCTAAAAGTCTCAAACTACCCAATCTAAAATAAAAACGTTTTGGGTGGGTTTGTCTCGCAAATGAGGAGAGAAAAAGCCTTCACTCAGTAGACTTCCATAAATGTTGTAGTCTATAAAATTAATGTCTAAACGCATTTCTTTCCTCTTATGTCAGGATTTTATCAACTCACCGCTTGGGTCCTATGAGCCCTCCACGCTGGTTCAGTGCGGGTTGGAAGCCCTTAATAGTCAACGTCACCGAAGTGGTGACGATTTTCATGACCTTTAACTCAATGTGCTCTACGAAATATGCAACAATAACGGTTTAAATTATAAGTTAAAAATTATTGATCGATACGCATATGGTCAGATTTAAAAGCAAAACACTTGGTTAGTACGGTCCATTTTTCAATTATTTTAAAAGAAAACTAAAAAGGTTTTTATCAGAAAAATAATCATGGATTCAAAAAAAGTAGCATATCAAGGCATGTCATTGTTCTTACATCCATAAAATTGACTTTAGAATAAAAATTTTATTGTATTTTTGTTTTCTTTTATTTTTTTTTTAATAAAATTTGTTCTCTTAACTTTATATAGACAAAATAAAAGTCTACTTCAGTAGAGTTTGATTAATATTACATTATCGAGGCTTTCAGGTATTGTAAAAAATATTTATAACAATGATAAAAGCAAGTATCGACCGAGTGGTAAATCGGTTGTGACATCTCAGTGAATTATTTAAATATTCAAAAGAGGAATATTTTCCCAGTGATTCCATAGAGCTTCGACGGTGGCGGCGCGGTGCGGAACGTTGCGCAAATATATTCGCAGAGGGAACGGGCGGCACTGGGGGGCGCGGGGTGGGCGCTGGTGGCTCTGAAGTTGGGCGCACGGGCTGCGTCCCGAGGGACATCGCGGCCGCGCCAGGGCCCGCACTACTCATTCTTTTAAAGAATATGCGCCTTATAAATATTAATCACACTTTACACCTATTTATAAATATACTAACTTCCTGTCCGTGTCTTCGCCTGGTTAGACCTTCAATCTTGGTGTCAATCCCATTGAATTCTGGTTCTACTATTGTTTTTATTCGATCCCGTTGACGCTTAAATATATTATATTATATATCAAAATATAATATAGGCTACTTTGTAAATACTGTACTTTTACTTTTAGTATAAGAACTTTTAGAATCGGTGTATTAGTTTTGTTCAATAGTAAAAATACGTGAACGAAGATCTTTCCATAAAGAAAAAAGCTCACGGCAGCTTTACGGAAATGATCCCTCTATAAGTATACTCGTTGGCGAATCGTATGCGAAAATCATTATTCAAAGGATAATGAATGAGACTTAAAGTAAGATCTAGGATGTACAAGTAAGATTTTTCAAAGGTATGGGGTCCGCGGATCAAGTTTTTTCCTGCGAAATATCACGGAGAACTTTTGGCCAAGGGTCAAAACATTTTCTGTACTTTATTAGACCTGATAGAGTATAAAGAAATTATCTATAGAAAACATTATCTATGAGTAGCAGATTGATGTTGACACGGTAACTTCTATACAGAGGCTTTATTGCCTGCGTTGGTTATAAATGGGGCATGCACTTATTGATTTGATATTTACAGAGGTGTCAGGGTCATATAGCTTTACCGATTCGGCATTCGTAATTTTCGTATAGTTCGTAATTTTTTATACAGTAAAATTTAATCAATCCCTCAAGAAATTTACATGTTATTTAATAAAATACTTTTTTAGAATTTTTGGTCAACGATATCTCGCGAAAAAATCAACCGATTTTAATGCATTTAAAAAGATCCACTTTGCTTTTTAAGAAAAATGTTTGATTACGATCTGATATGGATAACGTAGTTTAAAAAATATCGTACAAAACACTCTTTGAAATTTTTTTCTCCAAAGATAGTTCTTGAATACATTAACAAATTATGTAGTTTGCCGCAATTGATACACTTGTTTAAGATAAAGAACAGATTAAATTTTCAAATCAAAAAAAAATATTATTTTTTAATAACTTTTCATTACTTTACCGATTGATAACTTATTAAGACGCGTTGGGCATTTTTGAGACGGAAAAAAATATTGAACTCGCGACACTGTTACCGTTACGTAACCGACATCTCTGTATATAAGTATATTGGTCCCGTTTACCCGACGTTAACACAAGAGTTGAATTTGGGTTGAAAAACATTGATAATATAACTATATATAATATAAACATATATTGTGCATAAGTACATACGTACAACATAGATACATATATTCAAGTCGGAACTTTTCGTATCGTACTTGCAAATTTACATTTTAAGCAATATATTGCAATTTTTGTATGTAAAATAATACGTATTATTATTCAGGTACAATATTGCATTAAATGAAAATTGTAGTATAATTTTTGTAGTAGTTGTTTATAATAATGAATAAAAAGACAGTCCACTTAAAAGTATTTCTTGTACAATAAAATATTTCCGGACGATTCAAAAAATACACACGTAATTGTTCAAGTTTTCACTTCTGTCGACACTCCCGGAGTGCAGTTGTTTCTGGTAGAAGTATAATGTACACAACTTCTTGTAGCAGTATAAAATGTTAATATTTATGTTTTTAGTGCTTTTTTATAGTTGCGGAGTTAGAGGATAGTCAAAGACCCGGGATTTTTACTTTGGAAAGAATGGGTGGACAGGATGGAACAAAACTCCTGTCTCAAATCATATAAGACTACGTGATAAAGAGTGACTCAACTTTCAGGTGCTGAAAGTCAGTAATTTGAAGGACTGGCGTGACCGGCACGCTGGTCCGGCCACCACCAGTTAGTATAACTATTGTATGGTGTCTTATTCAGCTTGCCCCCATTCTCACTGCCAGTGACACCCCTTCCTCCGCACACTGTTCACGTGCACGCGTACACTATTCTCGTTGAAACCTCATCGATGTACATTTTGATGCTGTGGCTGAAGTCTGGTGTGGCAATTATAGTATTCGGTGTCTCTGTTTGGTAGCTCAAATACACTTCGATTGTATGAATGACTGCACCGCAATGGCGTCCCGATGAAATAGAACTCTAAACGGAATGGACTATTTCCTAATGTCACACACTGCATTTTAATCAGCTAATCCGTTTAAATTTTAAGAGAGGTTCATGTGCGCGCGCACACACACACGTATGCAACAATTCGATTTAAAAAATTGGAATGAAAACGGTAAATTAGCAATTTTTAGAAATTGCAAGAGTTTGTATATTTGGATAAATTATTTACAGAGGACCGTAAACATGAGAGATTGGAAAAAGAGAGTAATTGCGGGAAATAAAGAGAATATGGCCTTGCTTCCTTTGTCTACGGTGAAAGTACCTCACGATGTGGCATACGAAACATGAAAGTAGATTCAATGCAGTTGGCTACGCGATTCCTGTGTTATACTTGTAGAATATCATTGAAAAATGAGTAATGTTGTTAGAGAGCGGGTGTGGTCTGAGAGAAGATGCAGTGATCACAGTAATAAAATGTATGTTGCGGTTGTTTGGCGATCTGAAAAGGGTGAATGAAAGTAGCTGGCAGAACAAGTCCACATGGCGAATGTGTGTGGTGGAAGGGTCGGTTCAGAAAATCTTATGCAAATCAAATTGGGCCCAAATTGGAACACCAAAAATCGAGAACATTTATTGTTAAAGGTCACTCATATTTTTCGGACGATCCCTAATGTGAAAGCATTTGAGAGTATTTTGCGAACGCAAAATGTTGTTCACCTTTTGTCAAGAACTATTTTTATCGTCGTACTCTCGTTAATACACGAAAATGGGAAAACTTACATACTGTTTTACAAGCAATTTAATGAAGATTAATTCTATCCGCTTCAAAAAACGTTCTAATAAACGAAAAAAAAGCACTTAAAAAAAGGGCTTAGTAAACCGTTCTGTCAATCAACCCTGCAAAAATGATTACTTGTGAAAAAATCCATTATTTTTTTAAATTTTTAACTGCATTGTTATTTCCTAGGTGACATTTAAATATTCATATTAAGGTAAGATCACGATATGCTCTCCTAAAAGTAATAAGGTAAAACCATATAAAATAAATATTTTAAGCTAAAATGAAAAAAATATACACACATACACACACACACACACATATATATATGTATATGTATATGTATATATATAAATCGATATTCGATTGCTCTTACAATTTTTTAGAATCTTAAGTAGCTCCTAAATTTTTTTGAACTGATCTTAAAAAAGGGCTATTAAAACATAACAAATTAATATATTTCCATAATAGACTTAAGTAAACTCTAACAGACTCTAAAAGAACAAGTATGTTCTTTTCTACAGAATTTTTTGACGATAACAATTGAAATATATTTACAACTTCACAATTATCTTCAAAATTTAGGTTTTATATTTATTAATAACATTCCAACATCTAAGAAGATTTTTGTTATTTATGATGCTTGGCAGGTATAGTCGTTTGAATTTAATTATTAAAAATAATCATATTTTGAATGGAAATTCTCTATAGTCAATTTACGAGTGAAATGAAATGAGAATTGAGCATAAATTGATGTTACCTGGACAATCATTATCGATATGTTAGCAAATCGCTATTTCGTTTACGCTCTGATTTGGGTTCGGAACGCAGATAGAATATTCCAACTATTCGCACGAGGCTAGAATTATGTTATCCTCGAAGCAACGACAACAATCTAAGCAATGCCGGCCAGGCGCCGCGGGCCCGCCCCGACCGCATTCAGCACGCGGCTAATTAAATACCTCGGGCATCGATCGGCGGGAAGGCGGCCGTTGCAACGACCCCCGTACGGTCTCTGGCCACGGGCTACGAGATATGTAATGAAGTTGCGGGAAGGGCTATGCTAAATTATATAAGTGGATAACTTGTAAGAAGTTTCCAAATTCGCAAAGGGCTTCGATCGAACAAACCATCGATGATCCCGGTTCCAATAAATAGTTTGGGGAAAAAAAATTATATTTATCAATTTGATAATAGAAAAATTGTATTTAAAAATAAAATATTTGAAACGGCGCGTAGAGTCCGTCCCCGGGTGATCCCAGGTGGCGCGGCCACAGCGTTTGGTATTATCACATAGTGAGCCGCGCGGCGGGCGGCAGCAGGCGGCGCTGGGCGGCGCGGCGGGGGCGGGCGGCGGCCTGATTCATTCGTCACACGCGGCCCAGCAGCCATTAGGTATTTAGATATTATCGAGCCGCTCTGGGGACGCTCGAGGCCGCGACCTGTGTCCCGCTGCCTATTTTAATAGTTAATTACGAACGCTCGACTCTCTGGTGGTCGATGCTCTTTTGCGTTGTCGCTGCACTGGCCGAACACAAGTGAATGCAGACTACGATTAAAAGATTCCTATTGCCGTTCTCGATCATGACGGTCCGAGACGCCGGGCGCGGCGGGCCCCGACCGGCGCGGCGGCGGCGGCGGCGGCGGGCGGGCGTCCATCGCTTACGTCTATTACTGCACTAACTCGCCCCCTTCCCGCCGGCGCCCCCGTCGGTCCCAGGTGGCACTGCTCCGGCCGCACTTCCTTCCGGCCCGTGGGAATACTCGACCCGCACACACACAGCCCGAGATATGCTACGCGTCCCGTCGACCCCGCCGACACACGAGCGAAAACTGCTCTTATTCGCCGGTCACTGGACACAAACTCGGCTGCTTAACCGGATTTGTATTATCTGATAATGTCTATTGCTTACAATGTTACGGTATTACGGTACAAACTCTGGTGCGCGCGGACGAGGCCCTCAAAGTCAGGGGGAAATATGACGTTTAAATGTCCGCATTTTGTTTACACATCTGGATCGATGTTTTCTAATAATATTCCATTTTAACTAAAATTAAAAAATGCAAGAACGAATCTATTTAATAACTGTCATTTAAAAACAATTTATATGTTAAGAGCAAAAACGAACAGGTATATTTTATGAACAAGGTAGTTGTTTTTAGGGACTTCACTCAGAACCTTTCAGCTAGTACAACTGGGAACTTCTAATCGTATACAGAGAATATTATTATCGTGAATGTTCGCTAAGATTTCTGGCCTTAAAATCTTATTTTATTATAGATTGTTAAATTTATAATAGTCCTTCAAATGGTAGTCAGCCGTGAAAACGCCGCTTAAAAGTTTATGGTGAAATCGGCTTCAACGCACACAGTGAATACGTGTAATTTGACGTAAAACAAGTAATCAGAAACGTAACGTGAACTTTGCGTGTAAGATGACACCAATTACTCTATGTAGCGCTCGGTTTGGCATTCGCGCTGTTCCATCATTGTGCTTTTCGACACGAGCATAATACACTTTTAAAAACCGGCTAAGTCGAATTCGCACACGGAGAGTTATTTGCTGTACAACATTTAACTAGGCTCTTGCCTGCCACATGTGTCAGCAAGCAACCCACTGCTGACCCTCGAATCTGTTCTTCCACTACGAATCTTTATCCAATGAATTGAATATTGATTCAGAAGATTGACAGATATTGAACATATAGGTAAATGTTAATTGTTTATTTATATTAGTCCACTAAATAGTTCTGTTGTTAATTTTGTGTACATTTCATGCCACCTAGGCACATCCTCAGGAAAATGCAGACGTTCACATCCACCGGGGAGTCAGGAGTGTTAAAACAATCAACAGATGTGTTCCCAAACACCTCATAAGACATGCAGTCACGCACTAGGCAATAAGTCAAAAGGTGACAGAAGCCCTTCAACCAGCGGCCACAGACTATTACCAATAGAACATTCTTGACATTTGTCACAAACGTACCATCGCCAACCATTACCCAAATATATAGAGGCAATCGTATAACAATGCCGATTTATAAATATTGATTTGGTCATTGATCATATTATTATTATCCTTATGTTTAATTCGAAAAAGAAACAAATCATTCAATATATTTTTTTGCATTTGACTATAACTACAATAAATAATAGAGATGAATTTAAAATATACAAAAACCCACTTGTACAAATACTAAAATATCCATTTCTTCTGGTCATCCATAGCAACACAAATTGGAGGCATACGAATTTATGATACATCGGTTATTCACTATACCCTTAACAATCGTAACTACTTACTAGAATTAAACACCATTTATAATATATCATTGGCAAACGGATACAGTAAGAAATGTATCGATGAACTTATTAGCAAAAAGCAAAAAAATAGCATAAAAAGAGTAGTATCTATCCAACACAATTAGAGGTCAATAAGAAATATGTAGCTAGTTTAACACATTATGGTACAATTAAGATGAGAATTTCAAAAATATTTAAAAAACATAATATTTATACGGCCTTTAAAACAGGTAACAATTTAAAAACTTTATGTAACAAATCCGGACAGCGACATTAATGTCCAAAAAATTCCAGAATTTACAAATCAACTTGTAATTAATGGAAATCGATATATATATATATATAGTACACTCTGGACGTTGTTCTGCAATAAAACATAACAAAACATTTTTCGGTTTTTAAAAATAATAAATGAGGCAGATCTCATTTTGCTAAACATTTGATAGAAACCAGTCATAAATACAATAACAATTATAAGTTCGACGTTTTAACGTGTGAGAAGGAGTTAGGTATAACTATTTTGAAATCTTTTGAAATTTTAAAATGTAAATTATATGCTCAATGACCAAGTCAATATTTACAAATCGGCATTGTTGTACGCTTGCCTATAACTATTTGGGTAACGATTGGTGATGGTTAGTTTGTGACAATTGACATACATGCCCATTGGCGATGGTCTGTGGCTGCTGGTAGAGGAGCTTCTACCACCTTTTAACTTATTACCTAGTGTATGACTGCATGTCTTATGAGGTGGTCGGGAGCGCATCTATCAGTAGTTTAACACTCCTCATACCCTGGTAGATGTAACTGTATGCATTTTCCTGAGGATGTTGCTAATCTGGCGTAAAACGCATGTAGAAATAAAATTATAGCTACCTATTTGGCGGACTAAGATAAATAAAATACTTGCTTAGGTATTCGACGTCTATCAGTCCTCTCGAATCAATATTCAATTCGTTAGATAGAGAGGGATTCTTAGTGGAAGAACAGATCAGCGGTGGGTTGCATGTTGCATGTTGCAAGCAAGCGTCTGATTGTGGATTTTTGCGAATTAACACCTCACACATTAGAATATTAACTACAAATATTTCTTTGTAAAAATTTTGGAAAATTAAAAATAACTAAATAAACACGTTTTTTGTTTAAGTACTCTCTTTAATTTTTAACTTAATTTTATTTTTATTATTTGAAGTCATATTTGCCATAGTAATACATACTATGCGAAAATTTCGAGTCTCTACCTATTAGGGTTCAAAAGTGTGACATGGATGGACAGCGGAGCCTTAGTAATAGGGTCCCGTTGGGTACGAAACCACAAATATTTAAAAAAATCCCCTTTAAAGAAATAAATTCTAAAAAAATATTTTCAAATATAATTTTAATTAAATCAATAATAATATGGGGTGTTTGATACCGATTCTCTTATTTTTTTAACTATTCGTAAAAGCAAAGTTATGAAAATGTCAGTAGAAAGCATTTCATATGTTGTCAAGAATTTCAAGCTTTTGCAAGTTAATTGAAACTGTATTTCAAAAATTGGCTTTTACTCGTTAAGAATCGATTTTATTACATTAGGTGGAGAGCGGAATCGAGTGTTAACAAAAAGTGTTAAAATGTTACAACTTACACGCGGGTTGATCCGCTTGGATTTTTTTTATCTATAGTCAGTGCATCATTTACTTCATTTTTTAGTAAAGACATAGTATCTGGGCAACCGAGTTTGTTTTACGCGTTCGCCTTTGGAATATGATAACTTTCCTCGGGAAAAGTTAATAATATAATGATAATTATATTATTGACTAACAAAATCTTTATTCGCGGTCGAGTTTTTTAATGGACCTAAGAACTAAATCATTTTCGTGATATGAATTCCATTGCTGAGTGCTGAGACATGCACTTCTACAATTTTTCCACTTCAGATTAAAACACTTATAACCGTGGTCGGCGTGGAAGACTACCGTCAGGAATGCGATAACAACCTTCCGGACAGATGGGACGAAGAGCGAATGGTTTCATTTCAATAAGTCAGAAATCCATCGCTCGATTCGCTAGTGAACGGGATCGAACTCGGTACCGTTTGATTAAAAAAAAAACGGTATTATCCATTGTGCTGTGGCTGTTTACGCAATCAATAGGGTTACACATTAAAAACATCGATCAACGCAGTTAAAAAATATCATATGTTTTAAATCCAAAAGCGACCAATTACATGTTTCCACGGCAACTCATTTCGTTCGTCCCGCGTTGCTCTGGCATGTAAATTTCGTACGGTACACGGCGGATGTGCGGGAGGACGCCGGCGGAGGGCGCGGCCGTCGCCGACGCGGCCTCCGGGGGCGCGCCGGTGGCCGCGGCAGTCGCGCGGACCGGCGTGCCGTGCTCGTCGCTGGCGTCGTTTGTTTTATATATTTTGTGTTACAAACAACCTTTTGTGTATCATTAGTAAAATGGCAGCGGTTTCGCTTTCGCTAACGAATCCTGCCGCCTTTTCTGGCCGAATAAATAATATTTTTATGCTTCATCGTAGAGACTAGATATATGTGTGCTTTTGAATACGACCGCGTATTTAATTAAAGCGTTCGAATAAACAAACTCTTTTTCGCATTTAAAGTATCATTAACGATTACGAATACGCCTAACATTCACTGTGGAATATAATATATTTTATATCCCATGTATCCCGTTAAAGACCTTACACTGTGAAATATATTTCTTAATTAGTTCAGTTGCGAATTTCGTCGTACCATAAGAGTCGTTCGAGCTAACAATCGATATTTTGTTGCTAGATTGCCTCTATCAGACGAAGTTAATACAGTATTCAATATATATATATATATATAAAGTATAACAGAACACGAATAAAATATGAACTATATAAAATAAAATGAACAATACATATGAATGAGGTACCATTGAATATGACATGAGGTCACTGCCAGACACGAACTGAGAGCGATGCGCAGGCGAGGTACAGATCTCATCATATACACTTGAACATTAGGCTTAGTTCACCAAAACAATATTCGTAGTTTGTAATATAAACCACTTTCATAACGAGCAATCGCTCTGTCAATCACGATTTTCTCTCGGTCGTGTTGTCAACGTCAATTCCGACCTCGTTCTGATTCCCTTTCGTGATTCCATTCTAGACACCGATTTGAATCTCGTTCTCGATTCTAACGTCGATTTCGCTCTCGATTTCGATTCTCATCTCACTCCCGATTTGGTATATCAAATATATTAATCATGAACGGAAAATTAATGGAACTACGACGCCTGCTTTCACTCTCCACACGGTCCACTTACTGTGGTGGAAAACAGGTATTTCATGAAACAGGTATTTCATTATTTGTAACGAAGACCTCAAATATTGCTTTGAATGAGCCTAATTTAAAAATCAACCTAACTCAATTCTCATGTTAAGCATTTTAGAGGAAAGTTTTCAAATGCCTGAAATGTGTGCTTTATTCATGTATGTCAGTTAAATTTTCAAAACCTTGAAACGTATATTTCTGACGAGAAGAGCCAAAATACCAATTTTTGTGATTCTAACTTCAAATCTAACGGTTCATCCGTGGAGACTTTCCCCATTAGAAATAGAATTTCCAAAAACACCTTCATAGCGCTTGCCTACATCTGTAATACATTCAAACTCAAAATATCTTTCTTTCGTAGGTTATAATATGACACTTGAAAAACGTTATAACATTTAAAGAATTTACAATTTTTATGTTACCATTTATTTTTAAATTGCCATTCGTTCGTAAAGCATCTTTCAAGAAGAACAAGCAAGAAACTTGAGGGTATCTCTTTTCAAACCAAATTTATATAGAAATGCAATTATATACAAACTATTTCCAGAAAAACGAACCTGTGGGACGTCGAACTCGTTACGTGCATTTATCCTCTTATTATTCAGAGACTGATAATACTCTTTTTGCAGCGTTAGGTTAATGAAGACTTTAAATTTGTATACGGGTAAATTTTATATATTCTCAGGTATCTTATTGAACATGCGCACGCAGAGCCCCCTAAATGAATTCGCGGTCATATGCAGTCGACTAACATGCAAACACAGTTTATTTTTATTTCTAGTAATGAAATTATGTCTACCACTATATTTTAATAACAACTAGCCGGTGCGGCAGACATTGTTCTGCACTTTCTTGTGGGTGGCTAGACCATATAGTTAATGTCCACAGCTCCGTCAGCATGAACATGAAATGATTTTTTTCATCTTTAGTATCGATCGATGTCAATCTCAAGCCCGGTCTCGCTTACAATTCTGATCTCAGTCATAATTTTGATTCCGATTCCGATCCACATTCGTTTACAATCCCAGTTCCGCTCTCAATTTCACTCCCACTTTTGATTGTAATCCTATTCTCGTTCTCGATTTTGTTCCCCATCCCGTTTACAATTCTGATTCCACTACCAATCAGTTATGATTTGGACGAAGCTGAGGGCCAACAATTACTTCATCTTCTGTATTTCGATCCCGATTAAGCTTGCGATTCTGATGCCGATCCCACACTCAATTTTGACCCCGGTCTTGTTTACAATTTTATTTCGGACCCGGTCCTGGCTCTGGATTCTGTTCTCCGTTCGGTTTTCAATTTCGATACCACTACCAGTATAAGTCTTAAAGTATTGTAATGATTTTAAATTTACTGTGGTGCGTATTGGTAAGCAATGTTTTTGTTAACCCGTTTTATACCAATTGAAAGGCGAGGGTCTAGGGAAATAAAAATTTGTCTTTGTGTGTATTTTTGAATAAGAAATCTGAAAAGATAATTTTAAAAGTCCCTAAAAAAATGAAAAAAGTACTCGACAACTACGCCATCTATAAGATTACAAACTGTTCTATTTCTCAAGTTGAACCAAATTTGACATAAATGCCAAGTTTCGTGAAGATCGGTTGAATTGTTTTAGAGTTCGTCGAGGGCACACATTGTAACACTGGATTTTACATAAAAAGATTAATCGGATAAAAATACACGACGCACGTGTCAACATAATGGGTGTTATGAAAACGATAGCGGATCGACAACAGTACTGCCATTGACAGTGCAAAAAAAAAAAAAATCTGTTGATCCGATCGCTACCAAACTTCACTGGGTCGCCCTAGGCTAGGCCAATGTGAAGATTACAATCTAAACAAGGTTAAGTGCAGGCCCATAACTCCATAATGACGCAGCTTCTTGATCAATATTTCGTGATTTACACAATCACACGCCTGGGAGAGACCGTCAAACACTCCTGTCACATCCTGCGAATCCTTCCAGGCTTAAAATTTTTTTCCAAAAGTTCAACACCGGCATCGA
The DNA here is from genome assembly GCA_005406025.1 of Eumeta japonica. NCBI lineage: Eukaryota > Metazoa > Arthropoda > Insecta > Lepidoptera > Psychidae > Eumeta > Eumeta japonica. The sequence goes on from BGZK01001745.1 coordinate 107,384, forward strand.
TTATTGAGCGTCTCCGTGTGAAACTGGACTGCATTTTGCACATTAAATTATTACTTACTGTAAAAATTTTATTAAAGTTGATTTAGGATTAACTTTTCAAAAATTTTACTTTATGTCGTAATGGAGTTTACTTACAGTTTTAAATGACAGACCATGGAGAACAGTAAGTAATCTTTTTCATATCTAACGACTTAAATGCCGTAATAATGTCTTCAGAAATTACATTCTAAATTAATGCTAATAAGTGGAACATTTTACTTCAGTACTGATTGATTCGCCAAGAACGGAAGATGAATTGAGATGATTTGGTGATCCAAATCGGAAAGTGAGTTAAAAATATATCAAAGCCTTCGACAACATCCCTTTTGGTATTTTATCATTTACTTCAAGTTGAAAATCAAAATACGATTTTTAATTTAACCAATTTCGTTCTTTATCACACTCCAAGTTGTTATCATTAATTTTTGCTATTTTTCATTTTACTAGTAACATAATTCGTTTTAGCCGCAGTATAAAACGTCTATAAATTTATGAGTAATTTTCAAAATACTCAGCAAATCTCTCGCTTTTATTATATGTCGTTTCGTCACGAAGGTCTTACAATCTATTTCTGCTTTTGTATATTCCTACTGTTGGCCGATCACTGAACGACAATAACTCATTTAATTTGATAATCCTTGTTTGAAAAATATTACCGTATTTCTCTTTTATTACATGAAATACTTATTTGTATAACTAACTCACTGAAGTCACAGCATAGTACTTCCGGAATCTTTGGTATGATGCATTTTAAAAATTCTACCATATATATATATAATATTATATATATTCAATCGACTCAAATTATAGGCCAATCAATCAAATCCTGTAAGCATATTACCCTATTTTCATCATGATTACGATGATCATCACACATCGTGACGATGTTTTAAATAATATATGTAGTAATGATGATTATTATCAATAGAAATTAACAGATACATAAGAATTATATAATGGTGCTATAATGAAAGCATTATTTTAACTATAATCGAAGATGGCGGTCATAAGTAGCCATATTGGGTCTATGGTATGTTAAAAACCAAGGCCAGGTGCGAATTGAACTTGCATTTAGAGTTCGGTACTACAAATTAACGCATCAGTTTTTGGCGAAAAGAAGGAATAAATTTTATAAGAGGATTCTCTTCACGACTTTTTTACATTTCTCACGGAAATTTAAAGATAGAACTTACCTTTAGGTTTTCCTGCAAATTATGAGTGGGTTCCTATATTTCGAATTTCATTCAACGTTTTTGGCTCAATCTTCTAGAAATAAAAACATAAAAGAATAAAGTAACATTTATAAGATTTAAAATTCTAACAGCTGTGGTAGCAAGATTTTTTTACGAAATGTAAATGGAGAATGTTGAGACATGAAGGTGCTGGAGGAAGTGACCTACCGGAACTCTCACTCATTGGGTGAAATGCAACAGAGGAAGTTGTTACTTTACCTTTGTATTCTGTGAGAACATGGTATTTCTCCGGTCGAACCAGCTCGATTTCGAGCTGCAGCCAACCTGACCACAGCAGAGCTCTACCACTTTCATATTAATCTAAAAGGTATAACAATAAGATATCCATGGAACAATTTAACTTTTATTATTATTATTTAGTTAGAGAGAAAGAAGGAAATTTATTTTGATGAATGTACCATATGTGGATATATCAAGAATACTACAAACTTTTGTAAATATTGTATATTATGTAGCCATCAAAAAGTTTGTCACTCTGTAAAAAATGCAGCAGTGGTCACCAACTTAGCGCCAGTCAACACCTAGAGTGAGCGTACAGCAAAGCATCATGGGTATCGAGAGGGCGAACAGTGAGAAAACAATAAAAAAACCAAGAGCTTGTCGGATCATACTTATTATAGGGTTCCGAAGTCATTACAACAAAGAAATGTATTACAGGTGAAAAAAGTACATTATTACACTTTTTCCATGTTTCCCGCACAAAATGGTTATAAGTACTTCAGTCGCCTATAATTAGAAAAACAAGTTGGTATACTACTACTAGAATTTTGGTATACGGAGGTATCAGCAGGACGCAGTTGGAGTTGAAAAAGAACTGCGTCCGGCTAATATTTCCGTAAGCACTGTTTGGTTTCTATTTTTCACCGATAAGTCTTTAATTCATGACAGTTGTTTTAATCACCATAGTAATTTAATGTGTGTGATTAGAAATGGAACGTCATTGTTATATTGGAGGTTGAGAAAACACTTCAGCACTAACAACACTACAGTGACTATGTAGATGTCACTTTACAGGTTTACACGAGACATTGAAATATTACTAGTTTTTTCTAGTCATATTCCCTATGGATGTCATCAATAGTTAAAGTATTATTGCTTTTGGAATTTTATTTCACAGTTACGGTTTTATACATTATCTGGATATTAACACAGTTTCTTAATTTTGCCGTAAAAATACTAGCGATGTAACTAACATTGGCTAAGAGACATAAATCGGATATTCAGATCCGGAAAAAGTTAGGAAGTTTATTGATAAACACGCACACGAAAATAATGTAGTGCATCATATCATTAGAGGAATAGGAAGGTTCGATAGTTTTAGAAACGACCCGTTATCGTCGGGAGGTTAAGTGAATGCGAGTAGTGCTATAGCAATAACGGCTTTACATTTGCGCGCGACGGCACGAAGCGGCTACTGGGCGCGCGGCAGCGATTACAATTCATACAACGGCGCCGTGAGTTGTGTATTTTCGCGGGTACGTGAAAAAGTTTCCTCGGGAGAGGGCGCGCGGGCTCCGGCCCGCGCGTTACCGGAATAACACCTTCGGGCTGAATGGCTGCGCGAAAGGTAGCGCGCCCCCCGAGGGCACTATGCTCAGGGCGGCAGAAAATTAACGTGCTCCCGCGGGAAATCTACCGGCAGCCTCAGTAGCGCGCCCGGCCCCCTCCCCGCGCGCCGCCGGGCGCCCACTCTCCCGGGATCTATTTAATATCTTACGCCGTGACGGCTCCTCGCGAGACCGCTGACATTGACTACATGACTCTGTAAGTTGGTCGGAGTCGGAGCGCACTTCGAGGAATGTAATACACGTAACTGTATTACGTCTGAAAATGTCGAGGTGGAGATTAAGATAATTTTATGCTTGAGGAATGATTTTTGTAGAGCTCGATGCGCGAGGATAATTAACATGATGCCGTCTCTCATTAATGATTTAGGGCTTGGATCGAGATTAAGGCAGAGATATTATTGAAGTTATAAAAGCTAAGTTCTAAAGAATTCTAATTAATTCTTATAATTTACATACATGTAACGAAAATGATTATCTTTTTGTACAATCGTTAGATAATTACTGCTCAACGGATTGTTATGGGACTTTCGCCATCTCACGAGGAATTGTTTAAACATATATTTAGGTTATTTATATTTTGAGTGTATATGTCCTTCACCTTTCTGTTTATTTACTTGCATAACCCATAATGTCTAGAGAAGCTGGCGAGTGACGGCCAGTACAATGTGAAATGAAATGCTACTTCAATTGTGTACATATAAACGAACATGATGATATCTTATCTGTCATCTGTTACATATTATGGAACCGTTAAAAAACATAACATCCTATGGCTTCATAGTCTCCAAATACCGTAAAAGGCTTCTTTTATTCATCTTTTATACATTTTTTTTTTAATTCAATGGGTTGTTGATGCAATAAAATGTAAATCACCAAATTTACAGTGTCAGTAATCGTCATAGTCACGAAGTTCAAAAGAAACAAAACTGTAACTGACATCGCGAGGGGAGACGAGAGAAAACATAAACAACAACCTATCTCGTTGCAATCACAAGTTGTAACCATTTACTCTTAATGTGTGCGCACACCACGGCGTTGCGAAGGAGCGCCGCGCGCGCATTAATTAGCGGTGATAGTGCGGGGGCAGAGGATTTAATAATTCACGAGACCCAATCGCGGCAATGAACGACGCTTACAAGCATTAATGTTGCAGGCGCGAGTTGGCCGC